>JARQAD010000002.1:43445471-43727971 GCA_029955455.1 Quercus agrifolia | reverse complement strand
GCTTATTTTCAACTCCCCGAAGCATTTCCTCACTTACTACGCCCTTCCTCGTCTCTGGGTGCCTAGGTATCCACCGTAAGCCTTTCCTCGTTTGAACCTCACCCTTAACTTTAAGGCTATGCCATCCTAAGGTGCAACTAAATGGAAGGATCTTATCAACGTCCATGAATGAGAAATCATAGATCGAACAGGCGAATTGGAAAAATTGGGTGCTATCATATAGCTTTGTATCGGCTAAGTTCACAAGTTGGAGATAAGCGAACTCGAACCGCTGACATCCGCCACAGGGTAAACCGCCGCCTCTCAGGCCCCTGACTGATTCTACCATAGAGGCCAACGATAGACAATAACTCCCCCCCAAACACAGCTTACAACTTTCATCGTACTGTGCTCTCCGAAGAGCAACTCTTTTCAAAATCTCAAAAAAGGATGCTAAGTAAAGAGAATTTGATTGAAAAGAGACCACTTCACGCAAAACGGCATAAACTAGCCTAAAGAATTACAAATAAATACAAAGGATTGTATACAATAAGATAGAGACCCAATAAACATTGGAATGGAATCTCTATCATGAGTCCCCAAATTTGAGACCAATCAAACAAGGGCCCAAAAAAGTGAATTAAAAGCCAGTCCCTTGTACTCTCCATATCCTCAAACATTCTCCTATTCCGTTCTTGCCAAAGAATCCAAATCAAACAAAGTGGAACCAAATTCAAAATATCCATCAAATGTTTTCCCAACCAAACAAAGGATCTTTCACACTCCCTGGCAAGGCCCAATAGATACCAAAAGATCTAAATACAAAACACCTCAATTGATAAGCCTCTGTACAATGAATCAAAAGGTGATCTACCCCCTTCCCACTACACTGATAGATACAAAACCAATCCACTTTAGTATGCCCTCTCCTCCTAAGATTGTCAAAAGTATTAATCTTCCCCCATGCCACTGTCCAAACAAAAAAACACTCTCCGAGAGGCCTTCACACCCTAAATACCCTTCCAAGGGAAAGTGACAAGAGAGTACCACCTCAAAGCAACATAAAAAGAATGAATATTAAACTTCCCATTTTTACACAACCTCCAACGCACTCTCTATCTCCACCCCTAGACCAAGGAAAATGAGAATCCAAAAGATGAAGAAAAGCAGCCACCAAATAAACTTAGTAGTGTAACTCCAAGCAAACCCTAAGGGTGTGTTTATTTGGAGGTGAAATAGGGTGGATGGAAAACTTTGGAGAGAAAATGGGAAGAAAAACTTTTTTGAAATGTGTTTGGTTGGGTAGGAAGGAAAATAAATGGTGGGACCCATGTGTTTTCTCTCTAGGCCCACCAAAAGTTTTCTCCACAAATTGGAGTGAAAACTAGAGAGAACATAAATGGACTATAGCACCCCTGCAGCTGTGTTGTTGCTCAATGTTAACTGGGTTTTGCCTTTCTTTCTTTTTTTTAAGTTTTGTCTTTTTCTGTTCAACTGCTATTTTTTTTTAATATTTAATTTCCTTCATTGGTTTTTGTTTTTTTCTATACTTCATTCTGTTTTTTTTTTTTTCGTGTTCATTCGTTTTTTTTTTCATATGTTTTGTTTTTTTTTTTTTTTTTTTTGGGTTCATGCCTTCTTTCTTTCCTTTTCTTTTTTTTTAAATCTAGTAGGGATGTAAAAGTAAATTTATACAAACTACATTTTCTATCCCTCCACTTTTTCACCCCAAACCAAACACCATGAGAGAAAACTAAAATATTTTTTATTCTCCCACTTTTCTATCATCTCTTTATTTTCTATACTCCCACTTTTCCACTCCTCCAACCAAACAGACCCTAAGTCCTAACTCCTAGATCCTACCCCTTCTTGTTATCTTTTTATATCCCAAAACACAAGTTCCCCCTTAGACTTCATTGTCCTGCATAACACATGCTTTTATTCATTTAAAAACACAAGTTCCCCCTTAGATTTCATTGTCCTGCATGACCCATGCTTTTTTTTTCATAAAAAATCAGCCCACAGCATATCCCTACAATCTATCACCTAGATTTGCATACACAATTCAATTGGATATATAAGGAGCTCAGGTTATATTAAGTGATACTGACACAAACTGGCCCTAAATTTCAGCGAGGTTACACCAGTGTTGTAATCAACTAAAGTTGGTTTAACCACACAATCATATGTTGCTTTTACCTGATCCTTGTGATACCCTCAAAAACCTATATCTCATTCAACCAATATTATCCTCGAATCTTACAATTCCATTTGAAAGGGCAAATTTGTCTTAAAATACAACATAGGTAATAGGTTACCATGATCCACTCATGTGATAGCTTTCCATTCATATTCATAACATTGATTTCAAAAGTGAAGTTTAGGGGCTACTTGTGCTCTACATTATATTTATATATATATATATGGATAGGTAATAAAGGTTTTGTCAAGAGCCTTGTAGCTCAAATGATGGGCACCTCTTGGTATGTCTATGAAATCTAGGGTTCAAATGCCACCTCCCCCATTGTAACTATTGAATTATCAAAAAACACACACACACACATATATATATATGATAAGTAAGGTATGTTTTATTGCAAATATTGTGCTCTACACTATATGTTTTAAAAGTGAACACTGTTGAGAGTGATTATTCAAGGGGCAGCCATAGCCCTTTCCCCTACTCAAAGAAGAACATATATGAAAAAGCACGCTGGTAAAAGAGGGAAGTAACAAAACTCATCTTTATAAACTCTTAGATTACCAGATGCATATAATGACCAATGCCTCGAACTTATCATTTTAGAGAGAAATTGCATTACTTCAAACTAATTCAAAGAAGATATTAAAGGGAACAATTCAGGATTGATAGTCCTGTACTTTTCAAAACTGTACCTGTAAGCTTGTCTTAGTCAGACGTGTGTGTGTGTGTGTGTGTGTCTTCACATTCAAACATTATTGATATTTTCACCCAAAAAAAAGAAAAAACGCGTTTAAAAGGACCTTACTTGCAGCTCTTCCGAGCACTTTGCCTTGGGTGGTGGTGGGAGAAATTTATCCAACGGATCAACTTCTTTTCCCTCTTCCATAACAGCTTCCTCAACCTGTGCACCCTCCGATTCACGCACAATATAATTCATTGCATCAGATTGTGATTGATCAAATGATGGAGAAGTTACTTGATGGCTAGGTGCCTGAACAGTACCCGGAGGTGTATTATCTTGGAAATGACCTATATCAAGCAATTTTTAGATAATTAAAGATAGAAAAGAAGGGATATAGGACATTCAAAGTACTAAAGACATCTGATTTCATATCATTTTAATTTCATTGTTTTTTCCCTTCTCTTCTTTTACAGTAAGATGTATACCTGACCTCTCCACCATACCCCACTACCACTTCACAACCTGAACCAAGGCCCAAGATCTCAAATATACTTCTTGTTTTTTTTTTTTTTTTTTTTTCATTTACACACAACAATTGAGCCTTGAACCCATGACCTCACCCTCCAACCCGTTATGAGAAAAGGATAATGTGAGCATAAATAATGTTCAAATAAGGATCTAAATTAGAACATCTGTTGTGATATTTTTTTATCGGCACTTTGCGTTTTATACTTACATTTTTTTATTTATATAATTTTTTTATAAGTAGCGAAAATTTTATTATAACCAAAACAAAGCCAAGTACACTGGGGGTGTACAATGGGATCAGTACAATCAAACTCTCAAATTACAAAGCTCAAACATATCAAAAAGAACAAAACAGGATAAGGATTGTAAAGCTATACTCCAATCAACTACGACATTGACTAGGTGATGACAAAACTCACACAGAATGCTCATTTTCACTCCAATAAAATTCTATAGTTCTGCATTTCCAACAATTAACTTTGGCAATCAAAGCAAAACTGGCAGAGGATTTAGCTGAACAGGTAACTTAGGCACATATTTGGCAATTCCAAGTGTGCCCATTTCAATATATGAATAAAAGTCCTTGTTTTAAAGATAATTGCCAACATATAACGTTTGGTCCCTTCAAAAATAAAAAATATAACAAGCTTATTTTGATGATATAAACTCAGAGGGCAAATTTGCCAAGCAAGAGTTCATAACCCATTCACCACTCTACTTGTAAGGATGAGGGCATTATGAATATACAGAATGTCAAATGAAAAGGTGAATGTCACATAAAAAAAGTGATAAAGATGAGCCGAAACTGACAAAAGGAAATAATATAAAGCTCATAAGCACATCATACATACCATTAGCAGTTTGAAGCTCTTCTCCAAACATGACCCGACCACTTCCGTATATTTCTCCCTCCTGCCATAAAACGCACAAAAGCAAAATATAACATAAGGCCACGCAGTTTATAGTAGGTTCACCATTCACCCTACCGTTCCCCACCCCCACCCTAAGGCACGCACCCCACAGTGATCGACTCAGACCTATCCTCTCAAATCATTATCAACTCATCTTCACAATTGATTCAAGTAATTTCCACGAACTTTATAAAAAAACTATACTCTTCAATAACTAAATGCAAAATTCAACTTTTTGATAGCTCGCTAGTTGGGAGATGGGGATTTAGACCTTGGACATCTCCATTGGAAACACCAGCAGGTGCCAATCAAGTCACAAGGCTATTGGCAATGCAAAATTCAACTACACATAAAGACAACAATTACAATCCGTCTTTACTAATGCGAAATATTGAAATTTTCATTCTTTGGAGTTAATCATACACACAGACACACACACACAAAAAACTTATAGCCTAAAACAACATGAAACGAAAAATGCCAGAATTCAACTCTCTTCATTCCTTCAACTTTCTCAGCGACCAAACAAAGTTTATAAAATTAAAACTCAAAAAGGAAAAAGGAAAAAGGAAAAAGGAATACCTCAGGCTCAGGAGACATAGCAACTTCATCGTGACCATAGTCCACAATTGTGAGCGTTCCTCTCCTACTCCTCCTCGAACTATCCGGCGCCGCCGGCGCCACCGACTCTCGTTGTGGCGAAACTTGAGGCTGTTGCGGCGTTGAGTTCCCAAACCTCCCCTTATCCGGCACCGCATCGTCGTTAACAATCGGCGGCGTTCCATCGTTAGCAGATTCACCACCGCCAAACATTCTCTCTCCAATGTCCATCGAATCGTCTCCCTCCGCCATTCTCGAATCTCTGTAATCGTCGTATTGCTCTTCCCCCTCTGCCTCTCTCCGCTCCGCTTTTTCATTTTCCTTTTCTTCTTCTTCTTGTTCTTCTTCTTCTTCTTCTTCTTCGTCGAGGTCTTCCATGTCCTCGTCTTCTTCGTCGTTGTACATTGACAACAGAGCAATGCCTTCGGGTTGTTTCTTCTTCGACGCCATGGGAGCTAGGGTTTTTGAATAAAGTCGAATTTGAGAATTGGTGAATTAGGGTTTAGAAAGTGAAATTTGAATGAATATTTTACTGGTTTTGATTAGGAGGAAGCTTAGAATTGAATTGAAGGTTTGGAAATTGAAGCAAAGGTTTAAGTTGGAATTGGAGTGTGAGAATTTGAGGGTTTTTAGAAGAAGAAGAAGCAAGGGGTACTAGATGGGAATGGAAAGCAAGAAATTCAAGTGAATGATGGGCGGGTCGAGCTTTTGGTTTACCGTGTGAGAGTGTGGGTTTGGTTTTGGACTTTGATTTTGGGTCAAGTTCAACTTGGGCTTGTCTTTAACCTTTATAATGGGCTAAAAGCCTAAAAAACCTCCAAATACAGATCTAATGGATGGCTTCACAATTGGATGTTCACACATGCATGGACCCATTTTATGACCTCTTTTTAATAATAGGTCAATTACCAAAAAATAAAAATAAATAAATAAAAATAAAAATAAAAAAATACATAAACTTTGGGGGTCAAAATCATCTTATGAAGTTAAAATTTCATTTAAAGATTTTTTTCTCTTATGTTTTTTTTCGAAGCAGGGAGATGGAAATTTAGACAAAATGTCAAAATGATTAATCAAGGAGTTTCTTAAATTTTAGGGGCTTCAAATTTTCAATTAAAAACAGAATTATCTGATTCATTTTATTTGAACCAAAGTTTAGGGGTGTTTCTGCTTTTTAAGCTAAATTTATTGATTAGGGTACCTAGTATCCAGATCGGATTAGGATCAGGGTATTGCACCCAATGCAATTACTCCCTCTCCACTCATAAAAATTTACCTTTAAACACTTTCACTTTTTTACTTTTTCTCACTTTTTGTAATTGGCCTGAGGTTTTGAGAAGAATTTGAATTTGGGGAGAGGCACACACGCGAGATAGAGAAATATGGAAAAAAAGTTTGGATTTTTTTTTAATTGATTTTGAAGAAGGGTGTTTAATTTTTTAAGTTTGTTTCACTTAAAAAAGAAGCATGTACTTGTCATATGAAGTAAAATTTAATCAAACGTAACAGTAAAAGTAATACTAGAGTGCAAAGTGTGATAAGTGTGATAATTTATGGTGCAAAGTATGCATTCGGATAGTTTAGGGTCCAAAGTGTAATCTGGTGCATAATTTAGGATGATAAAGTGTAACTTCCCACAAATATAATTTGAAATTGTTTTTGTAGAGAGAGAATAACGGTTTCGTTCTTTCTCATTAAGGGTTTATTGGAGTTCATAGTTTGAAATTCTGAAAAAGTTGGTTGATATGTATGGTTTTGTTTCTATTCTTGTTTTGAAAAAGCTAGTTAATAGTTGAAGGGAAAATGTAAAAAAAAAGAAATTCAATAAAATATAACATAAACCCAAAATATTCTTTACACAAATTGAATCAAAAGTTTGTTCCTTTAAGAATTGTCAAGTTTGAGCTTAAAATTTTTTAAAGGAACCCACACCATTTTTGACACTACTTGATTTTCCTCTAAATTCACACAAAAACTATATCCAACCCTCACAATACCAACCAAATTATAACACTTTTAAAAACAAACCAAATATATATTAAAATAAATAAATAAAACACCACCAAAAATTAAAAGCATGTGAGAAATATCCAAACATAAAAAACTCACATCCAAACACATTTTTTTTGACTTAGAATCAACAAACATAAAGTACAATCAATAGCCAAAAATCCCAGAAGACTTTAGAAAAACCTCTTATACAAATTAATATTAGTGGAAATGACAACCAATAAACAAAATGGCTCAAAATTTGCACATGGAGATGTAATTTCAAGAATCAAACAAGAATAGCTTTGAAAAATATCGATTAAAAGAAAATGTCAGACAAAGTAAACCACCTGATTATCTATTCTTTTCAACAAGCACAATAATTTGTTGAACCCATTCACATCCAGAGAACATAAATTTTCTACCCTAAGTATTTGTCAAACCAATTCAGAGTAAGTAGCATGAAATGCCTTGTTGCGTAACTGATACATTTTTTTAAATTGAGGATTTTATTTTACTTATAGTTCATGCAATTTTATAAATATGACTTCATAGTTTAAAATACTTACACTTGTTACAAATTATACAAAAAAACACAAATCGGTTACTATTAACTACACAACACATAGATGTTGGGGAGTTCACCAAATCAAGAAGTAATAATGAAAGAAAAAAATGAACACATTAAGTAAATAGAAATTAGTAATTGACTTGGAGGCACAATTGAATGTTATCCTTAGATAATATTGGCCCTATACCACCATACACAAGTTGCTAAAGGGTTTTTACAAACTTGTCCCCAGGATACAACTAAGTTTATTGGATTCTACAAATAACAATTTTAGAGAATACCCATAGAATTTCTTGTATTTCTTTAAACTTACTATTTTGGAGATATAGTCTTTTTTCAAGTGAACATAAATCTCTATTTATACCCATAGAGTTATAACCCTTCAAAAGGTACGTATGAAGAGTTAAGATATTTCATAAAACCGTTCATAAGGCTTGAAACATTTGCAAACGTTCAGAACAGTTATCAAAAAATTCTGCAGAAATTCAGTTTTCACGAGTCTCGATTGATCGAGAGGAATCAAGCATCAATCGAAAGCTCTTTTCGATTGATCGAATAGGAATCGAGTACCAATCGAAACAGGCAAAGACTCCAGGATAATTTCCCTCATCACTTTGATCGATCGAACAAAAGTTTCAACCGATCGAACATACTGAATTTCAAATTTCACTTAGAAAATTACAAAACTTGAATTTTCACTTTATTCATTTTACAAATGAATATTCTCCAACCTTATATCATTATTACAACTTATACTTGTATAAACCTATACATACAACAATAGATCCACATGAGTAAAAAACCTACCCTAACAAGACCAATCAAAAATCAATATCCAATTCCAAACTAACAAAACCACACTTTAAACCTCAAATGCCTTAATTTATCAAGATCAATCAATAATGAAGAACGCATTGAAGTAGAGCAACCAAGAAAATGAGAATACAAGGAAAATAAAATCACACCTGATATTTGTAGGTAATATATTTGCTACTTTCAACCATAAACCCTATATTTTATCATTGCAGCTTTGAATTAAAAATCTAGAAAACTTATTTTAAACTATCAAATGAAACCAAAAAAAAAAAAAAAAAAAAAGATTGAGAACTAGAGTTGAAAGAACGAAATCAAAAAGCAAATCCACAAAAAATTAACAAATTAACATGAATTTTAGATCTCTCTCTCTCTCCCTCTCTCCACACAAATAACCAAATGAATTCGAATCAAAAGCCAAAGGAGTAGTTGGTAAATCAAACCAAAAAAAAAAAAATTCTCACCTGTAATTTGATTGAAAGAGAAGCTTTGAATTAGTAAATGCTTACGGTCTTAGAATCAAAGACTAAAAATTAGGGTTTTTATTCTTGTATGGACAAGAATGCCATTCAATAAAATTATTGTTAAGATTTTTAGTGTTTATTGAAAGAAAAAGAAAGAGAGAAAGGGGAGGAGACATGAACGTTAAAAAATAAAAAATAAAAAAGAAATATTTATTGTATTGGGCCTGATCCTTCTTCCCAAAAAAGAAAACATTATTGACAAGAAAATAAGGTTATTCCATGCTGAATAAAAAAATTATTTTCTTATAGTGGTGGTAGTTAGCAATAGCCCAAACTTTAATTTCTGCATTTTATCCAATAGTAACTAATGTTAAGCAATTTTAAATGACTTCCATGTCAATCACTTATTGCTTATTTATACTAGCAAGGAAACTCATAAATAAGCATTAATTTGATTACTTTGGAGTCTTATAGGTTTTACATTTTGGTTATATACAATACCTTAAGGCTTCGTTTGGGAGTTCATAAGAGAATGAAATTGAATGATCATAAGGGAATGGAAAGAAATGGAATGAAATGGAATGTATTTAAGTAAGGGAAAGGAATGGAAAAGAATGAAATGAAATGGAATTAAATAATCTTGATTGGATGTTTTAAAATAAATGAATGAAAATGAATGTAATGTAAGTAATTTTGCTTGGGAGTAACATAAAGGGAATGAAATGAAATCATTTTATAACAATATTACTATTAGACCCTTATTTTAAAATAAAATGTTGAATATATAGGAATATTTTGGGAGTTTTAGTAAAAAATTCATTAAATCTAATTTTATTTACTTCCATTCCTTCCAATTTTGCGGGGAATGAAAATTTGAGGTTTGAAGGGAATAGAGAGGAATGAGTGTTCCTTCCTACCTATTCCATTTCCTCCCATTTAAACTCCTAAATAAGGAAATAGACTTTCTATTCTCTTTATTAAAACTCTCAAACAATGAAAGGGAAGAATATTCTAAAATTTTTCTTTTTATTTATTTCCATTCCATTCCATTCCCTCTTCCCGAACGAGACCTAAGTGTTATTCCTTAGATTCATCTCTTAAGATTCTACCATGCGACTACTTAACTAAAGAATACAATTTTATCTCATGAGAAAAAAGTCACATAGCAGAATTTTAAGAGGATAATTTAAGGAATAACACATAAGTACTGTATCTAAGTCTTGCCATATTGCTTTTCACCCTGTCATGCAAAAGAAAATTTGCAGTTCTTTTTTTTTTTTTTTTGAGAAGAAGAAAATTCGCAACTAGAAGAGGTAAACCATATCATACAACTTATTAATAAGAATATTTTAATTTTTAATAATTGGTACTCAACTTAAACTCCCAAATAAGGAAATGAACTTTCTATTCTCTCCATTAAAACTCCCAACGATGGAAGTGAAAAATATTCTAAAATTATTATTTTCATTCCTTTCCATTTCATTTCATTCTCTCTTCCCAAACGAGATCTAAGTGTTATTTATTAGATTCCCCTCTTAAGATTCTGCTATATGATTACTTAACTTAAAAATACACTTTTATCTCATGAGAAAAAAGCCACATGGCAGAATTTTAAGAGGAGAACCTAAGGAATAATACCTAAGTGTTGTATCTAAGTCTTGCCCTATTGCTTTTCACCCTGTCATGCAAAAGAAAATTTGCTTTTTTTTTTTTTTTTTTTTTGAGAAGAAGAAATTTGCAACTAGAAAAGGTAAACCATATCATACAACTTATTAATAAGAATATTTTAATTTTTAATAATTGGTACTCAACATTTTATCATTTGAAGTGTTTGGAAACAAAGGGAAATATATGGTTCTTTTTCTTCCTTTTTTTTTTTTTAGAAGAGTAAACCATATGATTCTAATTTTGAATGTTATGTTTCTCAAAAAGAAATAATTTTGTATGTTATCACCACAAATCATAAAAGGCTAGATCTAGGAATTACCATTCTTCATAAATTAATAATTCCTCTTTGCAAAGTCTAAACACGAAGATTGATGTTTAGACTAAATCTTAGTGTCCAATTATAATTGTTTTAGTTTTGTAATTTTGACTTCATTCTTCAAAGCTTATAGGTGCATTTTGCCTCAAGGGAGATGGCGTTTCTTTTATCAAGGGTGATTCTTTTGTATCAAAAGTAATTACGATAATTACACTACATCGATATAGAAACAAGCACCAAGTAACAACTAAATCGATGGAGATAATTATTAGTAATACTAAATGCATAACATTTTCATAACAATTAAGTTGGTAAGTATTTATTAATTTTTATATGGGCCAATCATTGACACCACCTTTTATTTTATCTGCCAATAACAACTTGCCACCCTAGTAGTTGAGAAATCTTTTGTGCCTCTAGAATTACTGGATGATTATTTAATTAATTCATGATGTAAGAGAACATAACTACATATTCTACAAGACAATTGTGGGGGATAAGCTAAGGCCCATTCTCGAGCGGACCTATTCCATGGTTCAATCCAAAAAAAAACTCAATTAAAACAATCGAGGAAGTATCTACCAAGGACCTAGTCCAAAAGCTCTCTTCAATTGAGGAACAATGTCTCGTGGAGCTTTACCTAAAGGAATTCCTCAACTTAACCCTCAAATAGACATGAGAGGAAGGGATCAAAGATCGCATGAATAAAAGAGCTTGACCATGCAAAAAGAGGGCAACACATGTGAAGGGGATAACTATTACCTCCACATTAATTATCCTCACCTACCAACAGCCTCTCAACATTCAATGTTGAGTGACTCGTTTGAACAATAGTGCAACTTATGAAATTCTATTCCCTCCCCTTAAAAGCTAGTGAAGGGACATGTGATGGACTCAAGCCCACTACCACATATCCCATTTTCAGGAAGATGGACTCGAATGAGTATAAATACCCATTACATGGTCACAAGAAAGGGATGGTAACAATAGAGAGAGAAGAAATATAGGAAGAAGAAAAGAAAATCAAATACAAGGGAAACAAAGGAAAAGGGGGATGAGAGTGAATTAGGAAAACACTGAGGGACGGGTGATTCATCGTTGTAATCTTTAGGTTGATCTTTTGAATTTTTCATTATGGATCTTCTAATATATATTAAATAAATTGTACCTTTGAGTTCTCTCAATTTTATCCACCACAACAACCTATCAATGCCACCCTTCAAGCAAATAATAAAGATTACAGCAACGTGATGATTAAAAATGCAATTAAGAAACTACAAAGTTATTGCTTGAATTAATTAATGCCTTAACAAGACTCCACAAAACCCTAAATTAGTCAATTACAAGTGGGAAAAAAGAAGGAGAAATTAGTCTAAATGTGGAGAAATTATAAGATCCACATGGTGGACAAGTGATGTGGTTTACCATTCCACCAAAAAACTTCCACATGTTAAAAATTGTTAGTTAGAAAATTTTTTCAAACAAAAATTAATTATTAACTTAGCAATTTTAAACAAGTTGAAGTTTTTTAGTAGAATAGTGGACAAATGATGTGGTCTATCAAAGGACTCTATAATTTCTCCTAAATGTGTGTCTTGACTTAGGATGCCGGCCTCATTACATGGTTGAGATTGCATCTCAACATTTATTGACGATTTTTTTGAGAGAATTTTAACTTATGGCATCTGCTCTCGATAATAACTTATTATCATTAGATTAAGACACCAATCAATTTCTGATGTAAAAGGAGATTGAATTCCAAATCTCTTATTCAACCATCAAAGAAGTTGAGCTACCTGGAACTCACTTATTGACGATTATTACTTGTAACACATTGAGCTATATCCTTAATAACCTTCTGGGATACTTGTCCACATAGTTATCATAAGACGTTCAACTTCTCTTTCAGAATTCTAGTAACTGCACTTTCAACATCCTGTATTTAAATTAGGCGATGTCACCTCCTTATCATGTTTTAATTATCTCGCGTACGAAGTTGTCATTACGGTTTCGTAATGTCAACAACTTGATCATGACAATATTGATGAAAAAAAGGTTCACGTAATTAAGTGATTATGTTATTTGTTGGATGTAATTTTCATGAAGTCTTTGTCCGATATTAACTAGATTGCAAAACCAATTTCTTTCGCAGGAAAGTTAAAAAACAATTTTAATGTACTAGATGAATCCATGTAAACGTAGCTAAAAGTATGACCTCAAATTAAATGCCAAGAGAGTCCCAAATCTATGGTCCAAAAGAGATTGGTAAAGCAGATGGTCCTAACATGGACTAGAAGCTACGCATTTAGTTTAACTTACACCCACCTTTCCTTTTATTTATTTTTTTTCTAATTTTTAATGCTTAGAAAGAAGTATACAAAAGCATTAGATGTTTGATACGTCAAAGATAGTTAAAATTCAATTCAATAGCTAAAGATTTTGTCTTCTTTTCCTTGTTACTTATATATAAGATGCGAATGAAATACCAATCTTAGATACAGTTATCAGAATACAGCCACGTCGAGAATTCAATCACTAGTTTTATATTATGTTAGTTCTATTCTAAGAGCTTGAGTCTCCACAATACATGTCATTTTCTTCCATTATTCTCTTGACTCTTCCATCGCTAGCTGTCTTCTTTACAATACATTCATTCAACATTCCTTTGTTTTTTTTCTCCATGTTGCATGTCCAACTGAGACTTGAAATGTCAGCTTCAAAGGATGATGAGGGACTTAATAATTTAAACGTTGAGTGAAACTTAGCCTTCGAGACCAACTACTTGGAAATTATAAGAATGCTCCAAATAAAGTGTCGACGAGTTACAGTATATGAGAATTTCTCATTCCTCACACGACTTTTACTTTATACCATATAGTCTACGAAAAAAATAATACAATAAGTTGATAAATACATAGATTGCATTCAGTAGCTCAATCTGAAAATACTTGGCTTCTACCTTTATGTTCACTTAACCAATAATAATATCTTAGAAATGCAAATAAAGTAATCCTCTTTTCATACCCAAGCTAATAAGAGTCAGTTTAGATATAATAATATACTTATTGCCCATTTACACTTTAAAATTAATTTTGTCCAAAAACAACCCAACAAAAATAAATTTAGTGCCTGTTGGATAAGGCTGAAACAGCTGAAACACGCGTTTGCATTTCAGTTTTTTTTTTTTTTTTTTTTTTTTTCACGCGTTTTAGACCTTTTTTTACGGTTTATTTACTGTTGTCGTTACTGTTCATAAACACTAGATGCAAAGTTTGACTTTTTCTATTTTTCAACACAATTTTTACTGTTTATGGATCCGCAAATTTCATTTTTCAGTAATTTTTCATTAAAAATGGGTTCCATGGTATTATTTACACATTTAAAAATTATTTTGCTACAGTATTTTTCAGTTTCAATTTTCAGTTTTCAGCTGTATCCAAACGGACCCTAATATAAGCTTATAGACATAACAAAATTTCACAATATTTTTACAATAATTTTGTTTTGAGTTTTGGTAGACTGATATCTTAAATTGTTGTGAAAATATAACAAAAATCTCATAATATTTTTACAATAATTTTGTTTTAAGTTTTGGTAAACTAACGCTACAAATTATTATCAAAATTTGTAAGGTTTTTTGGTGGTTTAGACAAATTCATAAGTTTATATCCAACCACGCTGATAGCTTTTTTTTTTTTTTTTTTTTCCTCTTAAACCTTCTTCCACAAGAAAGCAACCGTATCATTTATCTAGGTATCAGCTTGCATATATTATGATTATTAGACTTTACTTCTTGACTTAGAGAAAGACTTATCTTTAAGCTGAGAAAGACTTATCCTGAGTCTCCTCCTGACACCTCTTGACTGCGATTTCAAGAAAAAAAAAATGCGTTCTTGGCTGCAATTTGAGGCATCTCACAATGCACAAAACACTCTATACACTAAAATTCTATCATCATTTGCCGATTCAAACAATTGGAAGTGTATCCTTCAATAATAGTTGTAAAGTGGGAAAAACATCCCCACTAGATGAATGTAGACTTTAGTATAACATGGACAAATTAGCAAACAAAATAGACGGCTAGACCAATAAAACGTGTCAAATATTTTTTGGAAGATCACCATGCACTATACCACAATTATATGACTTTGATTAATCAACAAAAAAGCTACTCCACAAAGTTAACATCATCTCCCCTGAGGCCCTGAGGGGTCCCCTAATGAAAAATACCCTCACTATGCAGAATCTAATTACGTAACTATGAAAAAATAGAAATGCATGGGTGATGGGTATCAAATTATCAATCTCTTTTTCTTTATAGACCATAAAAAAACAAAACAAACAAAAACAGAATAAAGCACAAAAAGAAAAAAAAGAAGAAGATTGAAAAATAAAAGAACACAAAAGGCAAAAGAAAGAAAAAGAAAAGAATAGCTATGAATCTGAAAAGAAAAATAGTAGTAGTAGTATAGGAAAAAGAAAAGATAAAGGAAAAATGATAACAACTCTCATATAAGAGACAAGCAATAAGTGGGATTCTCTGTCTTCTCTGCTCAACCAAATCAAACAAACCCATGAGGTTATGACTAGTTCAACATCCTCTACCCCACTTTGTGGGGTCCAACCTTTTCTTTTTCTCTCTCTTTTTTTTCAATTTTTAGATATACACAAACAAATCACAAATCAAAAAAATTAAAGGGAAAAAAAACATACACATGTCGGTCCAATAATTTTTTTTTAAAAAGGAAGAAAAAAAACCCAATTGCCAAGGTCGATTCTGGTCTTTACTCTTTACCAAAAGCACCATGATTTACATTTGCACGCAATTCTAAAATATCGGACCCGATACGAGACAAAACGAGTTAACTCAGCTCAGCACCGAAACAGTGTGTGTGGGATGTATATCTTTGAGCAGACCCAGTACTTGTTGCATGGTGGGCCTTTTCCCGGGTGACTCGTTCGTACACAGATACCCGACTCGGAGAGTCTCCACCATTTCGGTCACCGATTCCGATTCCGAGTCGTCATCTCCGATTCTCAATCTCGGGTCCAACGAGTTCACACCCAACCCTTCTCTCACCAACCTCCTCACCCAAACCACTGTCTCCGCGGTCCCCGCTCTCCCAGTCAATAGCTCCATCAACAACACGCCGAAACAGTACACGTCCGTTTCGGTGCTGTTACTTTCTCCGATATCTCGATCACCGATATTTCGGAACCCGAAATCCGCGATACGCGGCTCGAAATCCTCGGACAACAGGACATTCGAAGCTATTAGGTGGCCGTGGGCCACCGGCTTGGACCCAGCGTGGTGGAGATAAGCTAGACCACGCGCTATTCCGACGGCGATACGGTGGCGCGTGAGCCATACCAATTTTTCCGGTGAGGATATGTGGGACCCAGAGGCGTTTTGGACCTCCCACGTGTCACGGCTCCAGTCTTCCACGTTGGGCTCCCCTGTTGGAAGCTCGTGTAGCCATTGGTGCAAGTCACCGTTTGCCATGAACTCGTACAACACCAGCTTCTCTTTCCCTATATAACCCACCAAAAACAAAAAAACAATTAATTGGTTTGTCTAAGGAATAAGTTAAGAGTAAGTCCAAAAACACACACGACATACCCACCTAATCCGTCACATGTTATGTTGTTAACAATGTTGTGGTTGGTTTATTTTTTATTTTTTTCATTTTTTTAACAGATGGTTTTTGTTCAAACTCAATCACAAGTTTACGTTATGTAGTGAAATTCCGTGGGTGGATAAGCTGACTGAAAAGTTTACGGTTGCTTAATTAAAATTACAAAGTTTAGCGGTTGCTTAATCAAATTCGTTAAGAAAAAAAGAGCAAGTTTCAAGGGGAAATACCAGGTGGTTTAGATGTATACATCTTCTTACAAAGATGGGTCCCATACTTGTGAGGTCCAATCTCATGTGAATGTGATGATACATGCACCTAATATCACCTCCAGTTTTAGTTTCAGTTTCAGTGCATGAAGTAGTGAAAGCAAATGAACAAAGGCACCCTTTAAATTGTGCGACTCTCTAAAAACAATTTTCGTGCAAGTAAAAAGCTTAACCTTAATTCATATCATTAGTTAACTCAATCATAATCAACGTAATTTTTTGCCAAGAGTTTTTGTAAATTATTTATATAAAAAAAATTAATGCAAGTTGACACTGAATATGACAAATCTGCACACCACCAAAAAAAAAAGGGTGATCATAGCCCGGCTGTGTGTGCTAGATTTACGTGACAAAATTGTCATCCATTAACACAGCAGTCTACCAAGTACGACACTGAAAACTGAAAAGCAACGAAACCTCGTGAGGCTGATTAATACACGGCAGGTAAAGACCAAAGTCTAATAAAGACTCTGAACAGTGAACAGAATAAAAAAAAATTTTAATTGATAATAGAAAATTAAAATTTTGAAATAGTATCTACCTGCAATGCAATAACCGGAGAGAGGCAAGAGATTTGGGTGTTTGAGGCGGGAAAGTTGGTCGAACAACGAAACGGCGTCGTGGTGGTGAACGTCTCTGGCGTTTTCGAGGACTTTGATTGCCACGTGGATGTCACCGGGGAGTATGGCTCTGTAAACAGGGCCACACCTACCTTCAGCTAGCTGTGAGTCTTTGCCGAAGTGTGACGTGGCAGCTATCAGGTCCTTGAAGGTTAGGTTCATCAATGGCTTCTCAAACATGACCACCGGTGCCGAGGTTGGTTCTTTAATATCTGCTACCCATGATGTCCCAGACTCGGTCTCGAATGAGAACGGCCCTGATTTCTCGAACTTGAAGGGTATTTGGACCGGTTTAGAGATTGCCCATTTGTTCTTTTGCCTCTGTCTTTTCCTTTTGCAGAAGAGAACTGTGCAAATTGACACAAAAACAAAGACCAAAAAGGCAGAGGCACATGATAGGATGAGAACCAAAGGTTTGGGTTTGTGTTTGTTTGTGTGAAGTGGTGGAATACGGATGTTTGATTTTGGGGTTTTGTTTGAATTGTTGAAAATGGAAGTCCCAGAATGCAAGAACGCGGTTTTACCAAATTTCTTGTACTTTTCTGGGACTTTTCCGGTGAAGTTGTTGAAAGAAATGTTGAGAAATTTGAGGTTATCGAGTGGAGGGAAATCAGAAGGGAAGGTACCATTCATTGAGTTTTTTGACAAGTCTAAATGGTTCAATGAGTGAAGAAAAGAAACAGGTTTCACATTCCCGGAAATTTCGTTTCTTGAAATGTCGAGGTAGTTTAGTTTTGTGAGGTTGGTGAAGCCAAAGGGCAAACTTGCGAGGTTGTTATGTGATAGGTCAAGAATTGTGAGGTTTGGAAAATTAGAGAGCTGAACAACATTGGTGAACCTGTTGGAAGAAAGATTGAGCACCTGAATCGATGAAAACAAGCCATTTCCGGATGCATTAATGCTACCTCCAAACTGGTTTTTCGACAAATTGACTCGCACCAAGCTTGGACTGGACCAAAACGAACCTTGCACAACACCTTCCAGCGAGTTCCCAGAGAGATCAAGAGTATGCAACTGTGACATGTTCCTGAGAAATTTCCATGAGATGGATCCGCTTAGATTTCTAGAAGAAAGGTTTATGTTTGTAATAGGAGAATTTGAGCAATTCCCATCTGCAACTTGGAACCAAGAGAGATTGAATCCAGAGACTGATTTGAAAGCCTTTAAAACCAGCTCTCGGTCTGTGCTATTGCATGAAGATTCCACCAGTGCAATCAGTGAAAAAGCAATCAAGAATCCACAAAAGAGCTTCATTTTCTTTGCTTCACAGTTTTTCCAATTCTCTCACTTATGACTGCTTGGTTCCCATAGCACGAAAGAAAGAAAGTGTGAAATGACAAGAGGAAGGTGCTTATTTTGGTTTTATGGGACAGGTTGCTATTATAGTTGTACTGTACTGAGTCCTATAGTGGAGTGGGGGGCTTAACGGTGTTAATTTTAACAGAAAAAGTTTCACAAAGTAGTGTTGACTGGTGCACGTCAACAGTGATGACTGATGACTGACTTCAAACTTTCTTAAATATCTGCGGTTAGTGATGCGGTGATTGCGAATGTTTCTTGATTTCTTTCCCTGTTTATTACCCAATTCTAAACCCAAACATTTAGGTCGTTTGGTAGTATTGTTTTAGGAAGTATGTATTATTTTGTTTAAACAACGAAAATAATTGTTTACCAACCAAAGAGTCCCTTACATTTTTCTTTTTTTGAAGCCCAAACATTCACAATTTGGTTATTTTTTACATATGAGTCATGAAGCCCAAAGTAGAAATGAGGGAACATCAGAAAAAAAAAGTAGAAATGAGGGTGAGTTCACGCCTTCATATTCATTGTACTTAAACCATGGTCCCACTCCCACATCTTCAGACATTAAAGATTTATGTCTGGGAAAATTGTTTGTCTGCTCCATGTCAAAGCTTCAACCATTTGTGTTTAAGATGGTGGTTAACTATGGCAGAGAAAAATAGATTCTTCTAGACTGGCTCAGCTGCCTGTAGTTTCTTTTTTCAGGGAACATATCTGATTTTCCCCCAAATGAATTCCAAAGAATTTGTGTCAAGATTTAGTAGTTGGCACAAAAGGCTTGCACTTGTTCTACATAATTTGAAGTCTTCAACTAAAGTTTAAAAAATTAAACAACTTTTTTTGTCAGAAAAACACTGGGATTTACTTAGCTGGAGGTGTAATTTAAGCATTTTTCTCTGTATTTATGTTCCTTGTATGCATTCTCCCATGTAGTAGATTCCCTTTTCATATGTACCAGCACAAAAATCCTAAAGTTCGAGTTTCTTTTATTATTAATTATATTTTTGAAAGGGTGGTGTTGGTAACAGATATGAAGTATACATAACAATCTTAAACTGAAGAACTTCACTTCTAATCATTATCTGTTGCTGCCGGGTAATAAAAGTTTATTTTTTGTCCCTTTTCTTTCTTTTTGCTAAAATAGTTCGATTGCACGGGAAAAAAAAACCACATACCAAAAAAAAACATAAACGAAGAGGCATGCAGAAACTAAAAGTTCCACCTTTAATAATAAGAGCATTTGCATTAGAGCAATTCTATCATGTGTGCTATGCCACATATCATTTTACTACATCAAAACCTACTTTATCAATTTTAACACATTATTTTACAATTTACCATTTATCATATCTTCTATTTTTCAATTCTATATATTAAAATAATATATACAAATATTAAAATAACATTAAAAAAAACCAATCATAAATGTATTCCCACTATCACTCCCACCAACACACTACCACCCTCACCACAGCCCACCGCTGATACAAACCCACCACCACATCCCACCATCGTTACAAACCCATCACCACCAACCAAAATCAACCAACATCAACCAACCAAAATCAACCAACCACTATTATAAACATTGCCACAAGCACCAAGACAAAGAGAGATCGGCGAGACAGCTTAGGAGGGAGACGTTGGCAACAAGATCAACTTTTAAGGATGAGAGAGGAAGAGAATGAGAGTGAAGAGAGAGTTGTGGAGGATGACTATGGCTCTGGCAAGATTGGCGGCTTTGACGAGGTCAAAGGCGAGATTGGCGACTTCGGCGAGATCGACTAGAGAGAAGAAAGGGCAGGCAGAGAGAAAAGAACTCAGATGAGAGAAAAGATGAGATAAAAAAGAGAGAGATTCTAAGTGAATATATGAGAGAGAAAGGTCGGTTAATAAACAAATAGTAAAAAATTTTGAAACATGCTACAGTGCGATTTCATTTATGATGTTGCAAAAAAATTTTGAGATTTGAAACATCTCATGAAGCTCGAATATTGGTGTTTGGTGTGTCAAATGCCAAATATTTGACATTTGACACGCCTAATGGTAATGCTCTTACGCCATTACCTCATGCAAATCTTTTAATCTCTTTTAACATATAATCATATTTTTTCTATTTTATATAAACACTTTTAAATAATAATCATATAAAATTATCTATTTTACACTACATTTTATTAAAATATTATTTCTATATCAATTTTTATTACTTTCTCACATTTTCTCTCTCTATATGAAAAATAGATTTGCAAGTAAATAGTAATAGTGCATATTTACACAGTTATTATAACAACAATTTAAATTTACACAAATTTACATGATGTGAATAATTTTTAGAGTTGAATATGTAAAAGTTACCCTTTATGTTATTATTCATTGACTGATATAAGTACTCTAAGTTTATGCTCATTTTCCCTAGTAACAAATATAAATTAGAGATACTGGCACAAAGTTGAAGAAATCAATGGAACTAAATGGTGAAGAACTGATTGGTGGGACACTAGGAATAAGGAAAAAGAAAAGAAAGAACATGACCAGTGTTAAGTATCACTATCTAAAATCTACCTGGAATCTTAAGCTTCATTGATTAAGGGAATTTAGAATCATCACCAAGCTTGAAGAGACATTCTCCAATTAGGAAATTCTTAATCAAACTCCGTTACTTCAAAATTTTTATTAGAGCCTCCATTTGATTGGCTGCAGGTAGTATATTAAGGCCCAATTAGACTTATAACATCCTTAACAACATTAATTTTAAATTCGAAATTCAAAAATGAATTCTAGAAAAATCTGAATCTCAAAATTCAAAAATGACATCTAAGGTTTCAACTAAGAAAAAAAACTGAAATAATCTTAATTGTGCTTCTTGCATCAAGTACTTTCAGAATAAAATTTGTTTTCATCAAAGCAATTTCAAGCATGTGTAGGGATGGAACCAAAATTTTGAATTAGGGGATGGTTTTATTGTTGGCTGAGTGTGGCGGTTTCAACTTCTAATTCTGCTACTTAGCTACTGAGGTTTTTTTTTTTTTTAGGGTAAGAACAAAATTATTTTTTTTCAGAATTTTTTAAAGGCAGGGTAATTTATTTAGGATAAACTTAGTTAATTGAGCTTAATTTTATTTTTAGTTTTACTGGTAATTTTTGTTGTTGAGTTTTTTTTTTTTTTTTTTGGCTTGTATATTTTGTTTTAGATTTTAGATCTATAAATTTTGTTATGATCACTAAAATGAGAAAAATGCTAGAGTTACAAGTTTTTTTTTTTTTTTTTTTTAAATTACTGATGTGATAAATGGTTACTGGTAAATAAAAAAATTGTGTGAGTAGTGTGGCCATATTCGAACCAATAAGAATTTACTACCAAAACAGTTTTTAAAAATGTTATAAAAAAGTTTGTGAGTATAGCATTACTCTTAAAAGAATTAATGATATTGTTAAAGAGAAAGAAAATGTAATTTTTTAGAAAAAAATATTAAAATTAGTACACATATATATAATAATATTTTTTTAAAAAAAAATAGGGAGGGCGATTACCCCTAGTCCAAGGGTGCTTCTGTCCCTGAGCATGTGAAACTTCTAATTACATAAATCACATGAATCTCCTCTCCAAATTACAAATATACAGTTTGGGAGGACTTTGTTGCTATTTTATTGATACAAGTTAGTTACAAATATTTTTGGCTGGATTAGATTTATCAATTCTTTCGCTATAAATAATCATGAGATTCAACAACCATATCTTGTTTTTCTAACAAAAGAATTTGAAGATTAGTGTTTTGAGAAAAAAAGGGTTGAAATTTCATTAATAAAACTTACTAGGTGTTAAACAATTAGCAATAATAATTCCATAATTGTTTATTATTATTTTGAAACTTAGGATTGACAAAAATGATTAAAGAAAAAAAAATAGATTTTAAATTTGTACCTCTAAAAGCGAGGAGTCTTTCCAATCCATTTATCCCACCACAAAATTCGTGATAGTCATTATTGTGGTGTGTGTAATAAACAAAGACCTAGCCAATTCATGAGTTAGTTAATAGTGTAATCATTAGGGAATATAATAAAAATAGCGGCAGCGTCTCCATTCGATTTCCTTCTCCAGGCCTTTTTTTTGTCAAAGCAAGTAAACTTTATGGATGGTATGCTGCACTGACATGAGGTGTGAAGTGTGAAACAACATAAATATAAAATAAAATATATTTGTTTGAATAATGAACCATATGATTGACATTTTACATTGTTTTATAAAACTTCTGCAGATGCAACGACCTTGACCTAAAAAACTCTGGGTCATCCACTACTATCAGTCCATTGCATTTTAGTCAAGGAACCCTGCTTGTGGGGTGAAAACTTTATCAGGGATTCACATGTGTGAGAGTGAGACAGTAGGGGCTTGAAAACACTAAAAGTGCAGAGAGCACCACAAGTTTTTAACTGCCCCATAAATAAGAGGTGGAAGGAATATTAACAAAACGTCAAAACCTAGGCCTATTGTATGTGAAGTGTGAACTGAGACAAAGAATTAATTACATGTCGGTGATAGATCTACTCGGTGATATTCGTATCATGATGATTGATTTTTTATGGTTAAAATTTAACTATAAAATTGATTTTAGTTTAAAATTATAATTTTTTTTTAAAATATAAATATTACTATATATTTTAAAATTTAACTATTAAAATGCATGTTATTTACATTTTTAATATATATGTCAAATTTTGTGTTAATTGGATATTATTTATTACATTATATGATTTATAAGCTCATATTTTATGTATAATTTTAAATTACAAAAATTTACAATTTAAAAAATTTATTGTTGACATAGTTATTTGATTTTTAATTTTTTTGAAATTTTGTAAGTATGGAGGATATAATGAGAAATGTAATTTAATGGTAGATTTATCAGAATTCACTTCAATAAAAAAATATTGAGCAAAGTTGTAATGTTAAGTTACAATCAATTTTGTAACTAAATTTTATAATTTTATTATTAGGCCAAAACACCGATTAATTTATAACAAAAGCAAATCTCTTATTTGACGAGGGCAAACTGTAAATACATTTTATTTGAGAAACTAAGGACTCGTTTGGTAATGTTGTTGTAATAATGTTGTTTGTATTTTTTGAAAATTCGTATGGATGAAAAAGTGTGTGAAAATATGTGTAATATTATTTAAAAACTGAAAAATATTGTTTAAATTTCCGTACCAAATACCCCTCAAACTAATAAGTATTTGGGATAAAATAATCATTATGGATTTGGAGGCCGGCAAGTCAGAAGTGGGAAGCAACTTGTTCCACAATCTGCATTCGCACGTGGCCACCTGACCTGCCTTAGCACGTGATTTTTGGCTTAATCCATTTTGTATTATATTCTTTTGTGTTAATTAAATGTATGTTTGTATTGTTTGGGAGGGTAAGTTAAGTGGGATTGCATCACCTAACCCACATATATTCAAACCAACATTCCGATAGAATGACAACTCATATTGACAATAATAAGAAAAGGTAAATACTAGAAACAACTAAGATTTTGAATTATTATTCTCATTATACCAACTTTAAACTTTCATCAGGAAGTTCAGCAATCAATAATGTGAGTGCAGTTGTTTGATGAATCTCCTCATTATGCTCTAGTGCAGTTGTTTGATGAATCTCCTCTATAATTTGTGAATAAATTAATCTTTTGTGCCCAATCATATGTGTCGGAAAAAGTCCATATCTCTCTCTACATGTGTGTGGGTATATATATATATAGCCCAAAGAACAATGGTTAATTAAACTATTTTAGGAAAATTTTTACATTACTTTTATGGAGGAAGTATAAAAAGTGTTAAAATAATTAATTGTTTTATTATTTTTCCATAAAATGTTTATAAAAGTAACTTCTAAAGTAATGCCGACCCTTAGGGAATTTTATAACTTTTTTCATATATTTAAATTCACTATTTGCTTTGTATATTACACTAACCAAAGCACGCGAGAGTGTTGACGTGACTAGATCCAGACCTTACATGTGAAACAACTATGAGCAAAGGAAAGGAAACGTTGGCTAAAGAGGGGGATCTTTGGCCCTTGCCAATGGTATGACCATCTTGGGGAAAAGTAAGATTTGCACTTGACATAGACACTCAACACTTGCACAAAAAGGAGATAGCGACCCCCTATGGTCAAATGCTATGAAACACCCCTTATTAGCTGAGCTTGTGTTGGACCACTGTTGAAAACACTCCTAGTGTGTGTTTGGGTTAGGATTAAAAATTAAAATTATTTTACTATTCAACTTATTTTTGCTACTATTCATGGGCCCCACTGCACTTTTTGACATTATTTATGGACACCACTATACTATTTCAACTAACTTTTACTTTTATCTATAGTACTTTCAGGAATAATTTTTCAGTTTCAGTAAAATAAGTGATATTCAAACACATCCCTAGTATCCCTGATGTCCCTTTTCTTGTCCAAGGATTGCTCCCTGCGTAGTAGCAGAGCCACCCTTCGTCCCACTACCTTGACATTGGTGTGCCCTCTCTCTCTCCTCCAAACGTTACATAGTACAATAGCTATATTAGGATTCAAATGGAGGAATCATGGTTTGACACCTATCCTTATGTACCTAGCAACATTCCTCGTACTAGAAGAGGAACATGTTGCTGAACCATTAGGGCAAGAACCTAGAGAATACTAGAGAAAGAGCAGAAAGTTTGTGTAGGAAAGTGAAGTAAAGAAGATAATTTTCTTTTGGGAAGAACATCACGGCTATACAAGAGAGGCTTTCATTTTCACATAATAGAGAGTTCAAAAGAGTAAGGGACTCATAAAACCTAATGTTCACAAACTATTACAATCTCCATCGTAGCATATAGGTCAGTCCCAACACAACACCATCATGGTGGGCTAGAGGGCCGGGTTGTAAGACATGCTGCACTAGAATAGTTCATCGGAATGGACAAGAGGACGTGGCTTCCACTTATGTAGTTCAATTGCAATACCAAAACTCAGGTCCCAACTCCCAACAAAGTGATGCAATGAAGAATATATATAATAGTCCGTATTAAACCCAATATCTTCCATGTATAATCCAATAATGCCTTAAGCACACTCAATGTCAACACCTTATATTGTTGCATCCTTGCCTCACAAGCACTTGGGGATCCAACATCCAATGCATCCTACAGAAAATGTATCTTAAATTTGGGGAAAAATGCTCACAATGTAAATTTAAAACTAATATAATACATCCTTTGCATTGCAACCAGAGAAGAACCATGAACCAACATCTAACGGACCCTATAGAAAATCTATCTTAATAGTGAATTCCCACAACTAGATTTCACATAGGGACACCTCTCAAAGTAAAGAATCACCTGTCTAAAATGGGTCCAGCTCCACAACCCCCAGCCCCAAATCTATAAGCATACATAATGTTGTAAAACTAGAATATTGTGTTGGAGATCCTATTAATGATCTGATTTAAGGCATTCCCAACGCAACAATGAACAACAAATCCCTACCATGAGGGAAATTAAAAGGAACTCATGGTCAATAAAAAAAAATGTACAAAGTGACTGTACAACCTAGTCCAATTATAATGATAAGCAAAAGATAATACCATGGTAGGGCTCTGCCACAATGCTAGTGACAGCATATCAAATCTTTTCTGCATCATTATACATGGTAAATCTAAAAAGTGAAGAAAGAAGTGTTCAAAGCTACAGAGAAATTTTAAATCATTAATGCCCTGTTCCAATCCCATTTGATCATTTCCGTACATGCAAATCAATCACCCAAAAGAATCCCAACAGATGAAGATGAATCAGACTTGACAAACAAACAGATTTTAGTTCAGTTCTTGGCCTTAAGGGAGTTGTTTTCCTCGATCCTTGATCAGTTGTCCAACTAAACAAAACGTTTGAGATCTTCATAAGGGAGGGTTTCAGTGTTCTTCCTCCTTAATTCACTCAATGCTGGGTGTTTATCGATCAAATGCCATAGCCAATCAGGGTATTCAGAATCAGGAAGGATCTTGGGATTTGCCCCATCCTTGAGGATATTTGCACCAACCACTGTAGTAGACTTGATTTCTTTGCTAATAATTTATTCTTTTGGTGCATCACTAGCTGCACTCCCTTTAGAGCCCTTCTTTGCTTTACCACTAGAAAATGTTCGTCGGCTTACCACCCCCATTGCCTCCCTGGTAATGACAATGCCTCTAATTGATCTGACATGGTTCATTGCCATAAATTTAACCTGTGTCATCAATGTTAATGAACATAGGAAGGAATTTTTTCTCTACAGGAAAACTGGGATTTATACCCGAACACTGTCAATTTTACATGAATTTACTAGTTTCCAAGTTCCTCCATCTCCTACATGACAAACAAACCAGGAATGTTTACATTTTAGAGCACTTCATTCAACCATATGACAGACAGAGAATATTTAACCAATAATTGTTTGAATGGTCCCATGTTTGGGCATACTGAGATTCATACTATTATTTTTTTGATAAGTAAGATATGTTCTAATGTAGAATTAACTATTTCTCTTTCTTTTAGACTTTAACTTTCATTTATTAACTACTTTGCGTATTTGCTTTGTACATGAGATAGTTCCTTTTCCATAATAAAATTCCATTACATATACCCCCAAAAAGAAAGAAAAAAAAATCCACCTTTCTCTTATAGGGTTATAGCTAAAAATTAAAATGCTAGTTCCCAGTCAACAAAACTAAGCTTGTAGACTTACAAATGAAGCAAAAGCAAGTGAATCCCAACATCCAGAGTCAGAAATTTTTTTTTGGTAGTTAACAACCAATGCTTTGTTAAAACAAGAACATGAACAGATTGTCAGTAATTCTTAATTCTCACATATCTAGAATACTACCTCAAATCAATAATCGCAATCATAAAATGGAACTGTCCGTCACAAAGCTTCTCTTCTACTTATCTTTTGCAACGCCTAACTTTCGAAGTACTCAATCTTGTTCAGCATTAAAACTCAATACAACATTCCCAAACACATTCAAAATCAACTTTACCTTGCTAAAGGATCATGAGCCAAACTAAAACCTCCTGGTAGTTCCTTGTATTTAAATCACCAAATAGCTTGAGTGTAATATAGCCAATTCAAGAAAACGTGGAATAAAAATAGCACCAACTCAGTTTCCTCATTCAACAACTTACCCAAAAAAAAAAAAAAAAGGATTACATAAAACCTAGAATGCTTATCTATCTCCTCCTCGTACCAAATAACGACAATAACAAAGTTTTAGTCCCAAAACATTACGGGTTGGCTACGGATTCTCAATAGATTAATCAGGTCAACCACTAGCGTTTTTTCTTTGCCATTCTATCCTATTGTATCCAAAATCATATACTCTTTGTCACCTTGAAACATCCTTAATTAACATGTCCTTCTTTAATGTTATTCATAGCAAACGTCAATAGCAAATTCTTCCTAATTGGTGTACATTGATAGTAAATGTCATTCATAGCAAATGTCAATAGCAAAGTAAACAAAAACAAAAAAATTTAGACTAACACGTTAGATAACTAGGAATTAAGCATGAGTTTAGTAAAATGAAATTATGAAACTTCTAGTAGCCAATGAATATCATCAGCACGTGTGATTGTGAAGTCCTCAAGAATCCTAAACTACGAAAATAAGACTAAACGTTACCACAGGTTAAGCGCACCGTTTTGGTTTGCTAAGGAAAAAATAATAATTTATAGGGAAAAAAAAAAGGGCAAATACCTGGTTCGAGACTTTGAAGATTCGAACTCAAAATGGTGGCTCCGCTTTTGATAAGAAGCTTCTGAGACCAAAATCCCCTTTTTCAACCTAAAAGCAAATCAAAACCCATTTTCGGCCAAGAGAACCTGCAGCCGTCGGAGTCCTCGTTGCCGGAGTCGCCGTCTGCAACTTAATCTTGACGCACCGTGAGTGAGAGCGAAGAGAGAAAAAAAAAAAAAAAGAGTTATAAAGCAAACCCAAAAAGCGACGCAGTTTTGTTATTATAATAAGGAATAGTAAAAATAAAAATGCATATACTAGGGGTCAAAGTTAAACGCGTGAACATGGGTGCCCTTACCACTCTGCTAAACCGAAACTGAAAAAATAGACTCGGTTCGGTCGGTCCATTTGGTTTAATTGTTGTTCTTTTTTTGCCCCCAAGAATGGATAAAGGGACAAGAAGTTCTGCTCTTACTATTTTTGGGCCAAAATATTTTTAAACCATTGCTAAGCCCAAATCTAAATCTAAATCTTTGGGTGTTAAGTACTTTGGGTCATCTTCATCATTATAACAATTTGGGCCGAAATTCACTAGGGGCCCCTCTTCCAAGTAAGAGGATTCATTAAAAATCCTAAAAGGTTAAACTCTAAATAATAGCCTAAGGGCCCTAAATTTGTTATCTCTTTATTTTTATTGACTAAAGAAAAAGAGTGAAAGACTTAATTTACAGTAACCTTTGATTTAGTCAATCTAGTGAGTTCAATTTGATAGGCAAAAACTCACTAATTCACTTGTTTTATTTGGGCTTAAAAGAAAAAGAGAACCCACACCTGTTATGGTTCCCCAAAAGTCCAAAACTCAACATTTTTGTGGGAAAGAAAAGCAAATCAGACATGTAGGGAAAGAGCAAGAAATTTCTTGATTTTTCTGATAGACTCAACAAAGAGATAGACATGGGGCTATAGGTTTGTAAGGGAAGAAGATTTTGTGGTTTAAAGGATGGGAAGAGACTTTAGTGGAGATTGTGGGTGTGTGTGGATTTCTTGGAAGTTGAAAGAGAGAAATAGAGGACCAAATAACAAATTGTGTTGGTTTGTGGTTTGGCATTCTCAACTCATTACAATTTACAATACATGTATTTCTCTCGCTTCTCTCTCTATGGGTTGATTGATTTTTTTAGAATGTTCCACTAGGCATTCCTTGTTTTCTAATTACTGATTTTGTAGCTACTTGAATAATACCGTTATGTCTTTTTTTTCTCTCTCTCTCTCTCTCTCAAAAAAAAAAAAAAAGCTTCCTATATAGCAAGATAAGTGGGCTTAGAACATGGTAGGGCCGAGGCTATAGGGACTAGCAATCAGGATTTTGTGTGTGTGTGTGTGTGTGAGAGAGAGAGAGAGAGAGAGAGAGAGAGAGAGAGAGAGAGAGAGAGAGAGAGAGAGAGAGAGAGAGAGAGAGAGAGAGAGAGAGACAAATAGGGCCCTCAACAAAAATAATGGTCTAGGTAGTGGTTGACGGAAAATTTTTAGGTATTCTTGGAGTATTGAGAAATTGTGCTCCTTCCTCTTACATTCATAGTGGATCCCATCATAAATTTAATGAGTGAACCCCACCATAAATGTGATAAAAGAGAATATCATTTTCCGTACTCCAAGAGTGCTTAAGAATTATTTATGGCTAATTAATGGGCCTTTGATTGAGCTTAGTTAATGGGTGACCCTATTCTATATGTGAATTGCATCATGGATACGAGATAATTTTGGTTGGGTTTAATCTACAAGATTACATATGGAGGCATTTGAAGGCTTACTAGTTTCCAATATGAGCAGAACAAATTGCCGGATTGGCCCAAAAATAACTAAAGAAAGATAAAACGAGAAGTGATTTTCTTTTTCTTTTTGACAAACTATAGAAAGATCTTTATCCTACAAGTCTCATTTCTTTTTTTTGAGATATACAAGTCTCATATCTAAAGTGACTTAATTTTTTTTATTTATTTATAAAAATGGTACATCCCATTGATTGAATCTTTTAATTCTTTTATTTTCTTATCTATTTATAAAATCAAACAGCAATAATAATAGAACACACAAATTGCAAGGATACAAGTGATATTAGTTTTTAGATTACAAGAAAAAAGAATAAACAAAAAAGAAATGTGGCATTTGAAAACTTCGGCTACCTTAAAAAAGGAGCAACATGTGATTTTTTTTTTTTTGGAGAAAAAACATGTGAATTTATCTCATACAAAAGCAAAATAAAATTTAAATTTTCTAAATTTAGTATAAAGAGGAGCCAAATTTCTTGAAAAGGGGTTAAAAAAAAAAACCATAGTGGATATTGTAGGGTCACAAATCGTAACCCAAACCCAGATAGAATAGGATATGGGCCCAATAAGCCGAGTACAATAAATTTGTAAGAGAGTGGGTGAAAGAATTGGGCTGGTGATGGGTTTTACAACAATTAATGGAAGCTAAGAGTTTGTCCGAGGAGGATAAAACACATAATCAAATGATAAACTCAAGTCTGAGGAGTAAATTTTTGAGTAAATTGGTTATTTCAGGTGGTGTCCGAGGAGTAAATTTTTGGATGAATTAGTTATTTCTGATGGTGTTCTTCCTAGTGCTACAGTGAATCTTCCTCAATGTTTTTCCTTAATATCTTTCGATCCCTTTCTTCTGGAGGCTTTACTCCATTATATAGTCCTCTTTTATTCAATCCCACCGTCCACTTGTCTACTATCTAGCTTCGTACTTGAGTTTCTGTCTCCTTTCCCACAGCTTTTTGATTTTCTAGGAGTAAAAGTGGTTGAAAACACTGTTCCGAGGTCTTCTCCACATTAATGCGGCCAGGAAAGCTGCTGTAATGCGTTTAATGCGGTGGTAGCAGCTTTTTCCTTAGATATTTCTGTGTTCTTATCCATTCCCTGTACATTTGAAGTTTATCTTCGTCGCTGGAGCTTCCTGGAAGGTGGTCTAAGGTAAGACGAAGCTCACTTTACTGACATATGTCAGATCCGAGGAGGATGACCCTCTCGGACCAACACCCTTGGACATTTATACGCTCTACTATCAGTTACGGGGCTCTCTCTCATGATTTCTTCTCCTCGGATGTATTATTATTAAAGTATGGGACTTAAGCCCAACGCAAAGGCTCAAGTTTTTGCTCCCCCACAATAGCCTCTCAAAATTCTAATTTTTCCCTCTTATCCGAGGAGAAAAATTATAATTTTGATGTATATCCGTAATTACAATGTAGTCCACAAGGATACTTAAACCCATGCACGTGTAAGGGTCATTTCTGCTATTTCACGAGAGCTTTTGACGCTTGGGAACTCGCACAATCATCATTAAACGCTTAGGACTGCGTTACACACCAGACATCCAACGGTGGAACACTAATCAAACGGTTTAGGTCTTACCTTCAATATTTGGGCGGGATTGTGTCTCCTTCTTTTTTCGCTTCAACTATAAAAGCCTCCAGATGTTATTCTTTTCATTTCTCATCAGAGTTTGCAATTTCAGAGCGTTCGTATCTCAGCATTCACCATACCTTCACAAGAAAGACTTTAAAGATCCTCCAGAGACAAGAATATCAGTCCGCACCCTGCCCCACGTAAGTTTCGCTCTTCGAACTTCTACTATCTTATCGGCTAACCTCCTCGGCTAACCATTCTACACTCCACAAGCTAACAATGGGTAGATTTGAGCGTCTAGTAAAGACTCCGGCCTTGATAGAGTTATTCAAAGAAAAGTACCACATTCCTCAGGAGGTGGTGGTACGTCACTGCACAACAGAAGGGGTGGAGTTTGACCGAAAAGTAGGGGAGGTCGTAATCCCTATGATTGCCTTCATAGAAGGAGGCATGACCATCCCCATGGGTAGGATTACACGGGATTATCTACGTGCCTATAGACTCTGCCCCCACCAATGTGCTCCCAATTTTTTTAGAGTCCTAGGATCAATCGATGCTTTGGACCGACATCTGGGTCTAGGATTGACTTGGTACGACGTCGCCCATTTATATGAAGGCCATATAGAATCCCGGGCAGGGTTTTACCTTAAGTCCCGTTCCAGCGTGGTCAAGTTGATCTCCTGCCTCCCCAAATCTAACAAGGGGATGAAAGACGACTACCTTATCTTGTCGAGCCCTTGGAGTGACGGCCTAGCCTGCCCAACCAAGCTAGGAAAACCAGGTGGAGCAATTTAGATCTAGGATTTCTAACATTAGATTTAAGGAGTACTCGGCTTTACTTTATTGCACTTAGATATCGTTTTAATACATTTACATCTATTTGTTTAGTTATTTTTTGTATTGTCGAGGCTCTTAACTATGTGATTTGTTTGCTTGACAGATAAATTGTTTACCAACCCTAAGCTCAGCCTGATCAACGTTCCAGCACTGAACTACTTGCTCAGATCGGAAATTTTTGTGAACGACGACGGGCAACTTCGTGCAGTTCACCTAATTTTGGACTTTGAGCCAATTTCAAGGTCGTTTCTGGACGTCGGCAACTCTATCCGAGCAGGCGACCATCGTTTAGCGCGCATAGACGTATCTCGGCCAGACTTCCTTGCCCCATACGATCTTCCCCCTGTCGACCATCCTATCCCACAAGGGATACCCATCGTTGCCCAACCGTTACAAGAAGTACCACTTGGGGAGGCTATCTTCAGAGAAGGCACAGCTTCCTCTTCCTCCCTTGAACAAGAGATTGACAGATTCCAATTTGAAGAAGAAACAATCCTTGTATCGGAGGCCGAAGAGGGGGCGGACGAGCATTCGTGTTGCAGACTCCTGCTCAAGTGGTAACTTACATTGCCGATACATCAGACGAGGAGGAAGAAATGGCTCCCAAGACTGGTCCAAGTCTGAAGGAACTGATGAGGAATAGGAATAAGGCGCCATCCCCTCAAGATAAGAATAAGTCAAAACATCCTGCAAATCCTCCTCCTCCTCCACCTCAGGTTCCTGTTGACCTCGGGCTAAAACCTAACCCAGATTTAAGAAGAAAAAGGCCAGTAGACTCTGCTGAGGAGGGGGAGTTGGGCCCCTCTAAAGGAAATAAACAGGCCAGACAGACACAGGACCACAGGAGCAGGAGGTCCCACTCTGTGGACAACCGAGAGGAGCCCCCGGCGGCCCAAGTACGTCGGTCTCCACAAACTTGGTCACCCGTATTGAAGGTTGACGGTGCGCCCATCGCGTTTGATGCCACACTTAGGCATTTTCGCGGGGGTCATGCAGGCCTGATGGCTGAGGCTTTGCAACATCCTCTCCTCCTTCCCCAAGACATGGCAGCCTACAGGAGTTTTAATCATCCTGACCTCTTCCTTTCCCTAAAAAGGGACTTGGCCATGGTAAGCAATTCTGCTCATTTTTCTTTCATTTTCGTTTACTTGCATTTTTTTTTTAAACCTAAGCCACTTTATCACGATGCATACTAGGTCACGCAACAAGTTTATGTGGCCGAGGAGTGGGTGAAAAATTCTCGCGAAGAGACGAGGGCTGCCCACGACGCCCGAGAGACTGCGGAGGCTCATCTAAGTGCACTGAAAGAAAAACAAACACAGATGGCCGAGCAGGCGAAGTAGGCTCTCCAGGAGAAGGCCAGTGCCGAAGTCAGCCTAAAAGCGACTAAGAAGCAAGTTGAAGGCCTTCACAAGGAGCTACACTACTGCAAAATTAATCTGGCAACAGAAAAGTAGACGGTGAAAGACCTCCGCGAAGAGCTCCACAAGGCCAGGGAGGTTGCCCAACTACTAAAGGAGGCAGCTGAGGCCGAAAAGCAGGCTTCGTATGCCCTGGGGGTGCAGGAGACTCAGAGTAGGCTTACTGAGGAATTTTCTGCCGTTGCCAGGGACTACTGCGACATCATTTGGGGTAAAGCCCTTGATGCCGTTGGGGTCCCTGCTAATTCCAGCCTAAGACGACCTGAGAGCATATACTATGATTCCGACATCCAAGAGCTCGCAGGTTCTGGCTCTCCTCCCCCAGAGCAACCAACCCAAGCGTCTGAAGCTCCTACAGCAGATCAAGCCCTTCCTGCTCCTATGGAAGTCCCAGCAGATTCTTGCCAAGGTACTGGCCAAGGGGAAAAAGTTGAGGCTCCCTAGGGCGAGGACAAGAACCAGGATAAGGGTAAAGGCAAGGCTTCAGATGCTGCCATTTCTCAGTCCAAGCAAGTTGCTGACCCCCAAGCTCCCATGACAAAAACTTAGGACATTAGTTTTAGTATTGCGTTTGTTTTCTTTGTTTACTGTTTTCGTATATATATATATATATATATATATATATTTTTTTTTTAAAGACTTGTACTTCGTTTTCATTATTAATGAAGATACACTCCTGCTGTCATTTCATTCATTTTTTTTTTACTTGTGTTATACGCATGGCTATATTAGGCAAATAAAGAATGTTAGAAGACTAATTCAACTAAAAAGTTCTGGAACTTGGGTTAATATGTAAACCGATTAAGCATTTTTAATAGTAGCAAAGCCACAATAAATATAACCAAACCAAACAGGAACTTTAAATCATATGCTTAAGCTTATATTTGAATACTTAAAGGAACTTAGAACAAGTGTTAACTAACCCAAATCATCTGGTTCGAGGACTCCAGTCATGATTGAGTTTAAGTTTAAACATTTGGTGGGACTGGGCGAGTGTTAACTAACCCAAATTAGCTGGTCCGAGAACTTCAGGCATGATTGGATTTAAGTTTAAACACCTAAAAACACTAGAAGAGTGTTAACTAATCCAAATCATCTGGTCCGGGGACTTCGGGCATGATTGGATTTAAGTTTAAACACCTAAAAATACTAGAAGAGTGTTAACTAATCCAAATCATCTGGTCCGGGGACTTCAGGCATGATTGGATTTAAGTTTAAACACTTAATAGAACTGGGAGAGTGTTAACTAATCCAAATCATCTGGTCCGAGGACTTCAGACATGATTGGATTTAAGTTTAAACACTTAATAGAACTGGGAAAGTGTTAACTAATCCAAATCATCTGGTCCGAGGACTTTAGGCATGATTGGATTTAAGTTTAAACACTTAATAGAACTGTAGGAATGTTAACTTACCCAAATCATCTGGTCCGAGGACTCATGCATGATTGGGTTCAAGTTTAAACATTTGATAAAACGGCAAGAATGTTAACTAACCCAAATCATCCGGTCTAAGGGCTCATGCATGATTGGATTTAAGTTTAAACATTTGATAGAATTGCAGGAATGTTATACACATTTCACACAAAGAACAAATATTGATCAAATACACATTTATTAATAATAATACCTTTTTAAGTTATTAACATTCCAAGGGCGGGGTACTACAAGTCCGTCCAGGTTTTCTAAGAAGTATGCTCTAATACCAGCGTTGGAGGTGATATGATATGGTCCTTCCCAATTCGGCCCCAATTTTCCCCACGCCGGGTTTTTTGCCGAGCCCACAACTTTGCGTAGTACCAGGTCACCAGGGGCCAAAGGTCTTGTCCTTACGTGGGCATCATAACCTCGTTTCAGTTTCTACTGATAATGGGCCAATTGAACCATCGCGTTCTCTCTCTTTTCGTCAATCAGGTCTAGACCTCTTGCTAGGTGTTCATCGTTGTCTTTTGGATTGAATGAACTGGTTCTCGTCGTCGGGAACCCAGACTCCAAAGGGATGACAGCTTCAGCTCCGTAAGTCATTGAAAAAGGGGTTTCTCCGGTGGACCTACGAGGCGTGGTTCTGTACGTCCAGAGTATATGTGGAAGTTCTTTCACCCATTTGCCTTTTGCATCATCCAATCTTTTCTTCAATCCACTTAGTATGACCTTATTCACAGCTTCAGCTTGTCCATTCCTTTGAGGGTAAGCCGGAGTAGAATACCTGTTAATAATCCCCAGCTCGCCACAGTAATTTTTGAACATCTTGCTATCAAACTGGAGTCCATTATCTGAGATGAGTATATGAGGAACGCCAAACCGAGTAACAATGTTTTTCCAGACGAATCTTTTTGCATCCACATCTCGGATATTGGCTAGAGGTTCTGCTTCAACCCACTTCGTAAAATAGTCTGTGCCGACTATGAGATATTTCTTGTTTCCCACAGCTTTAGGAAATGGTCCGACGATATTTAAGCCTCATTGAGCGAAAGGCCATGGGCTAGATAATGGATTAAGGACTCCCCCTGGTTGGTGTATACTCGGTGAGTACCGTTGGCACTGATCACACTTTTTAACATATTCCAAAGCTTCTCTCTGCATGTTCGGCCACCAATAACCTTGAGTAATGGCCCTATGTGCTAAGGATCTGCCTCCAGTATGACTTCCACAGATTCCTTCATGCATCTCTTCCAGGAGTAATTCGGTTTGGTCAGGATGAACACAGAGCAAATAAGGCCCCGAAAAGGAACGCCTATATAGCTTGCTGTCCTTCGACAGCCAATAACTGATAGCTTTCTTTCGTATTTTGTCAGCCTTGATTTTCTCCTCCGGGTAAAATATCTTCCTTCAAGAATTGCATGATAGGATCCATCCAACTTGGCCCCGCTCTCACTTGGTTGATTTGAACCATGTTCACTGTTGCCGAGGGTCGGTGTAGGTCCTCAACAAGGATTATTCGAGGCAAGTTCTGTGCCGAGGAGGTTGCAAGCGTGGCCAAAGAGTCCGCATGCGCATTGCCACTTATTGGGATATGTAGCAAGCTAAAGGATTCAAATTTCATCTGCATAATCTTAACTTGACTAAGATATCCCCGCATTCTTTCATCCTCAGCTTCGAATTCTCCTTTTACTTGACCGACAACCAGCCTTGAGTCCGAGAAGAGTTTTATGGACTTCCCTCCCATCCTTCGGACCATGGCCATTCCTTCTAATAGAGCTTCATACTTCGCTTCGTTATTTGTAGCTGGAAAATCTAACCTCAGAGACTTCTCAACGATAACCATCTCGGAAGACGTCAGTACTAATCCAACCCCCGCACCTTTTTGGTTCGATGCTCCATCTACATGTACTTCCCATGTCGGAGGGCAGTATTGGGAGATTGTACCCATCAATTTTTCATCCTTGTCTCTCTGTGCTAGTAATTCATCCACTTCAAGTTCGGTGAATTCTACCACCAAGTCGGCGAGTACCTGTCCCTTCACGGAGGTGCGAGGCATGTACTTGATATCAAAAGCTCCCAGAATTGTACCCCACTTGGCTATCATTCCCGTGTAATCTGCACTTCTGAGTATGGTTTTTAGTGGGAGTTGTGTAAGAACAACTACTGTATGCGCTTGGAAATAGTGAGGCAACTTGCGCGTGCCAAACACCACTGCCAGGATAGCTTTTTCCAGTGGTAGATAACGCACTTCCGCTTTGTGCAACGATTTACTCACATAGTACACTGGCCGTTGTACGTCGTTATCTACCCGTATCAACACCAAGCTTACTGCATAGGAGGCCACAGCAATATAGGCGAAAATAACTTCATTTGGCTCAGGATTGGACATGACCGGCGGCTGAGCTAAGTAGTCTTTAAGTTGCTGAAAGGCTTCGGCACAATCCTTTGTCCATTCAAAGTTCTTCCATTTGTTGATCAATAGAAAGAAAGGTCGGCATTTATCTGCTGATCGAGATACGAATCTATTCAAAGTGGCAGCCATTCCAGTTAGCTTTTGCACTTCTTTTGGGTTCTGAGGAGTTCGCATATTGGTGATGGCTTTAATCTGGTCGGGATTAACTTCGATTCCCTTGTGAGTAACCATGTAACCCAAGAATTTGCCCGATCCTATACCAAATGAGCATTTGGAAGCGTTTAAACGTAGTTTATAGCTTCTGAGAATTTCAAAAACAACTTGAAGGTCTCCAAGATGCTTCGACACCTTTTTGCTTTTCACCACCATATCGTCTATATAAATTTCCATATTCTTTCCCAGTAATGATTCGAACATCCTCGTCATCATTCTCTGATAGATGGAACCTGCATTTTTCAAGCCAAATGGCATCACTTTGTAGTGGTAATTCCTAACTGGAGTAACAAAAGTAGTTTTTTCTTGATTGTCCAAGGCCAAAGGTATTTGATGATAACCCTGAAACGCGTCCAGAAAACTCATTCGAGGATGGCCGACAGTGGCGTCCACCAGCTGATCAATCTTGGGCATGAAGAATGGATCTTTAGGGCAAGCCTTATTCAAATCTGTGAAATCAACACAAACTCGCCACTTCCCACTCTTCTTCTTGACTACTACCGTGTTTGCCAACCATTCGGGATAGAAGACTTCCTTGATAGCCCCAGCCTGTTTGAGTTTCATCACTTCCTGACGGACTGTTTCGGCATGCTCTTTAGATGGACGACGAGGGGGCTGCTTTTTAGGAGTTATTAATGGATTAACATTCAAGTGGTGGCAAATGAAGTCTGGATCCACTCCTGGAGCCTCATAAGCATTCCAGGCAAAGACGTCGATGTTTCGTTTAAGGAACTCTACCAGTTCCTCCCTCTCTTGCTGAGGTAGTTGAGATCCGACTTGAAAAAACTTCTCCGGGTCGTCTCCTATTGTGATTTTCACAAGATCTTCACATTTCACCTCATCGGACATCCCACCACTAGATAACATTGGAGGTTTTAACTGCTATAACTCCTTTCTATGAGTCACAGATTCTACTTCAGGCTTGTGTCGGATGGCTGCTATCATGCACTGTCGCGCCATGGTTTGATCACCCAGTATTTCTTCTATTTTGCCTCCGGATGGGTATTTGATTTTTTGATGCAGGGTGGAAGAGACTGCTCCTAAAGTATGAAGCCAAGGTCTAGCAACAATTGCTATATAAGGAGAGTATGCATCTACTACGATAAAATCGACCTCCACTGTCTCCGATCCGGTTTGCACTAGTAGTCTGATCTGTCCCTTCGGGATAATAACCTTCCCCTCAAAACTTACTAGAGGGGAATTGTAAGGCATCAGATCTTCAGTTCTTAAATTCAGCCCCTTGAAGAGATCAAGATACATGATCTCGGCTGCACTGCCTTGATCTACCATCACTCTCTTTACATCATAGCCTCCAATTCGGAGAATGATCACTAGAGCATCATCATGAGGCTGAATAGTTCCAATCTTGTCCTCATCCGAGAATCCCATGACTAGGGACCGATCTAACTTAGCTCTTTTCAGCTCGTGGCAATCATCCTCGGGAAACAGGCGAGCCACGGACATTACTCTAGAGGGGCACGACCCCGTTCTGCCAGGCGCCGCAAAAATAACGTTGATAGTTCCAAGAGGGGGTCGTGAAGGATTCTCCCTTTCCGGTCGAGTATCAGTCTGACCACCCAAACTACTAGAATGATGCAACAGCTGTTTCAATTTACCTTCTCGGACAAGTTGGTCCAGGTGATCCCATAAGCTTCTGCAGTCCTCGGTAGTGTGACCATGGTCTCGATGGTATTGACAATAGAGATTTCGGTTTCTCTTTTCAGGGTTTCCCATCATCTTATTGGGCCATTTGAAGAAGGGCTCGTTCTTAACCTTTTCCAAGACTTGATGCACGGGCTCTCGGAATACAGCTCCGACCACCTGATTGTTACTTGATATCTGCTGCTCAGTATAATCCCTTCTCGGCCGGTTATTATTGTATCTGTCCGGCCTAAATTCTCTCATTTCTTGAGGGACAAGCTTAGTTTTCCCTTTTCCCTGTTGTTGCTGTTGTTGATCATCTTCTATCCTTTTATACTTATCCACTCTATCCATTAGTTGTCTCAAACTGGTGACCGGTTTACCTGTCAAGGATTTTCTCAGACCATGTTCGGAGGGAAGACCGACCTTGAAGGTTCTGATAGCGACTTCATCAAAGTCCCCATCAATCTCATTGAACATCTCCCAATACCTTTCGGCATATGACTTCACAGATTCTCCTTCCCTCATTGTCATTGACAATAGAGAATCTAGGGGTTGAGGAACCCTATTGCATGTAATAAACCGAAAACAGAATGATTGAGTAAGCTTCTTGAAGGAGCTAATGGAATTAGTCCTCAACCCATCGAACCATCTCATTGGCATCGGTCCTAAGCTGGAGGGAAACACTCTACACAACAAAGTTTCGTCCTGAGAGTGGACCGCCATCTTTTGTTTGAATTGGCTTACATGTTCTACAGGATCGGTACGTCCGTTATACATGAAGAAAGTAGGTTGGTGAAAACGTCTGGGAAGCTTTGCCTTTTCTATTCCCCGAGTAAAGGGGGACTTAGAAATTTGGCTCAGAACCTTCTTCATGACCTTAGTTCCCACTCCCCTTCCAGACGAACTTTTTCTCCTCCTCTTGTGAGAGTGTTCCTCTTCATAAGAATAGGATTCATTGGGTGGAGTTTCTAAGCATTCCCTGTAACTGTCCTCTCCTTCATCGTTGGAAGAAACATCAGAGCTTGAAGGGGTTTGCTTTCGTTGTGCGCGATGAAGTTTCTTTTTTAAGTCTTCTATTTCTCGTTGCAAATCCTTTTCATTAGCGTGCTTTTGCACCAAGTGGCTCCTTCGTTGATAGCCGCTTCTACCAGCATGGATCGTCTGCGAGCTGCCCTCTCGCTGGTTATCTACGTGATTTCCCTATTCAAGGTTGTGGAGCTCGCCTTGTTGATTAACGTTCACTGATTCTGCATGAGGTGGACTGATCTGCTGTGGTCCTGAACCCGCCATAACTGTTGTAAACTTTACTAGCGCTAATTCTTCCCACAGACGGCGTCAATTGTAGGGTCACAAATCGTAGCCCAAACCCAGATAGAATAGGATATGGGCCCAATAAGCCCAGTACAATAAATTTGTAAGAGAGTGGGTGAAAGAATTGGGTTGGTGATGGGTTTTACAACAATTAATGGAAGCTAAGAGTTTGTCCGAGGAGGATAAAGCACATAATCAAATGATAAACTCAAGTCCTCGGAGTAAATTTTTGAGTAAATTGGTTATTTCAGGTGATGTCCGAGGAGTAAATTTTTGGATGAAGTAGTTATTTCTGATGGTGTTTTTTCTAGTGCTACAGTGAATCTTCCTCAATTTTTTTCCTTAATATCTTTCGATCCCTTTCTTCTGGAGGCTTTACTCCATTATATAGTCCTCCTTTATTCAATCCCACCGTCTACTTGTCTACTATCTAGCTTCGTACTTGAGTTTCTGTCTCCTTTCCCACAGCTTTTTGATTTTCTGGGAGTAAAAGTGGTTGAAAACACTGTTCCGAGATCTTCTCCACATTAATGCGGCCAGGAAAGCTGCTGTAATGCATTTAATGCGGTGGTAGCAGCTTTTTCCTTAGATATTTCTGTGTTCTTATCCCTTCCATGTACATTTGAAGTATATCTTCGTTGCTGGAGCTTCCTGGAAGGTGGTCTAAGATAAGACGAAGCTCACTTTACTGACATATGTCAGATCCGAGGAGGATGACCCTCTCGGACCAACACCCTTGGACATTTATACGCTCTATTATCAGTTACGGGGCTCTCTCTCATGATTTCTTCTCCTCGGATGTATTATTATTAAAGTGTGGGACTTAAGCCCAACGCAAAGGCTCAAGTTTTTGCTCCCTCACAGATATATTTTCTAGAAATACTCTACTAATATAATAGTATTAAATAGTAGTAGGTCAAAAAAATTTAAATAGTAAAATGATATTTATAAATTTTAAATTTTAAATAGTAAAATGATAGGTGTCAAGTTTTAAATTTTAAGAGAAGTGTTATATCCATAACATTTTCACAACAAATTATAGGTGGCAAGTTGTTATTGGTTCTAATTTGAATTCAAAATTTAAATTACTTTTTTGTACACCCATATAACCAATAACAACCTACATTTTGGATTTGTTATGAAAGTGTTGTAAAAATATTATGAAAGTAGCATTTTCTTTAATGTGTTGCACTTGCACATGACATGACTTTACGAAGAGTAATGCTACAGAGAAAAATTATTTTACAACATTTTTATAAAATTATTAATATGGAAAATTCTTACAATTCTCAATTAGCATCATGACTAATATCACATTTTTATTTATCAATAACCACTCATCACATCAGATGTTTGTAAAAGAGTTTGTGGCCATAGATTACCGATTACTTCTTTATGAAAGCTCTTATTTTTTGAAGTCATTATTAACGTTTTCATAACTTTTAAAGAGTGCTTGTTTGTTATGTGGAAATCAAAAGCAATTGGGAACTCACATTTTACAGGTTTTATGGGACTACAATAACGGAATAATCTTTTTTTTTACACGGAATAACCTGTTCTGAATAAATTATGTTTAGTAGTCTCTAACTAAATTCTAATTAAATTAAGTTAATTCTTTCATTTCTTTGTTACAAATTTTTCTAGTTTGCATCTTTATTTATTAATAATTAATAATTTTAATATTTACAATTTTTTCTAGTTTGCATCTTTAACTCATATTTTATAAAAAAAAAATCTTTTATAAAATGTTGTAAAACATTTTACTTTTAAAAACTAGGTAAAATATACACACAGTGACTCTGCCTCCCATTCGGTGACCGAAGCCAACAATATGGTGGCCAGACTGTTAGCATTGTTTGCTGGACCGCTGCCTCTAGTGGCTTAGCTGCTGGTTTTTGTGTGGTTTGTGTTTGAAAATTTTTACATATCACACCAAACAATTGAAACGAAACAAACACAGTGTTAATCACACATGATAAATCATGTTATTACCTATTCTGTCTAAGACCTCTTTTTACTTTATCTTTGCAAGCAATGTTTATAGTGCAGCTAATGTAAAACTTGTATACTCAATTTTCGAATTTTTATCTTCCATGAGGGCATTTTTTACTTCTCAAGTTTTCCTTTTTGGGTGACCGATGTTGCTCAACTTCAAATGTTAGAAACTGTTGCGACCAAACTTAATTTTTCTTTATCTTGCAATTTGCAAACAACATAAAACTCGTTAATCCAAAGGTTTTCTTATAAAATATCTCTCTATCTTTGAACTTTTTAAATTTCTCTTTCTCAACCTTCTACTCACCTAGGCCTTCTTTTCTGTTTCCTTTACACGGAAGCATGTGGCTAACTCTTTAATCCTTTTGATTTCCCAGTTTCCAATTTGTAATCAACAATACATCACACTCATATTATGCTCTCCCGACATCTTTTTTATTTATTTATTTTTTTTAATGCTTTTTCAATTTAAATACACTTTTTAATTAACTTCTTCCCTTTTCTCTTCCTAATCCTAATTACCTTGTTATGACTTTTCAATTAGTTTTTTTAAGTGTACCTTATCTCATCCCCTTTAATCCTTTTAACATTTAAATTAATCAAAATATATATCCTATCCTACTGTATAAAATAATAAAATATGTCAGTAATTAAATTCATGAAATCAAAAAAATAGTTTTGTGGGGGGTGGGAGCACAAAGAGAAGCAACCATCAACAGCATCCACCTGAGATGTAATTGGGCCCAATTATTCATCAAATCAGGTCCAACCCTTGAATAGTGCCCCCACAGCCTACAACCTACTCTACTGCCATCAGCAAGGCAGTGATGGGACAAGTATCTAAAGAAAGATCAACAACCCTCCAAGTAGAAGGCTATGATGCAATCCAAGCAGCTATATATAGGAAGGAAGGTCCTCCTTGAGAGAGGATCAGAAAAAGTTCAGAGAGAGAAATAGGGAAATAGAGAGAGAAATTAATCATTGTGAAACTGAGAAGTGTATTCCTAAAGAACAATTGCTCCTGCCAGTTCGAGGAAGGACTTAAATAAGAATTTCTCTTTTCTAGATATAATCCTTTACATGAATTGTCATCCTTGCCAATCTCCTTTCTTTAATTACTAACATGTGGCTACAAGAGATCAAAGTGTTGACCTTGACCACCCACCTCTGTAAATTAGTTGTATTGGGCCTCCATCCTAGCTTGGTTTCATCTGGGTTGGGCCAGGTTGTTAGTTTTACCTCTTACAATTGGCGCCGTTTGTGGGAAGGTCATCTTGAATCATTTTTTACGATTTCAAGTGATTAAAGAATGGAAAATTCGGCAAGAAGTAGAACTGTGGCCTAAAGTGAAGGACATGGATCGGTCCATTACGATCATATAAGTCGGAGTCATTCTGTTTTGTCAAGGCACGCCTTGAGGGACCAAGAGATGTATGATCTTAGAGTACAAGTTCGCCAGCTGTGGCAGCAGCTTCCTCAAAGGGTACATGTTAGAGAGCACAGAAGCGTAATGCCAAGTTCAAACTCCAGCTCAGGAGAGGAACGGAGCCATAGAAGGAGGACAAGAAGCCCACGAGGCAGTGTTCATGGGGTACCATCTCACTCGGTGAGGGGGGAAAGACACTCATAAGAGGAATAGAACACCAAAACAGGACCTAAGGTAAGAACTAAGAAGGAAGGCCTACTTACTATACATGGGACCAATCAACCAACTAGTGGGGTTGGTTAGAACTTAGAACTTAGAATTTCTCTAAAATGCTTAAGTTAGATATAAATTGTAGAAAGGCAAATTTTACGTAAGGGTTCATAATTCTCATACGGAACACCCCCCCCCCCCCCCCCCACCCAAAAAAAGCTCCCTCCTCTCAAAAAAAAAAAAGAAAAAAAAAAAGGAAGAAAAAAAAGAATTGGACAGCTAATCATTGGTCTAAAAATATAATTGTTAATAAATAAAAAAATTTCCATTTTTTTAACTCAAAAAAGTACTACTTGAATAATGCTTCTCCTCCTTAATTTTTTATTTCCTATTATTTGTGGGTTCAACTAGCGAGTATTTAATAAAGAAATCTTATCTTGGAGATTCCTTTTAATTTTTAATTTAGGACAAAGCCTTCTGTTGTTGTTCTTATTGTTAAGTTTCAAATTGTTTGTCAATGCTTGAATTAGACTCAAAATGTTAAACGAAAAAACTATATAGAGGAGATCTCATGTTAAGGTTGGGAGTGATGGTACTCAAAATACAATTTTCTCTTGGAGATTTTTTAATTTTTTTTTATATATGAGACTAAGCCCTTCATTGTTGTTGTTAACTTCCAATTGTTGTCAATGTTTGATTTAGATGCCAAATTTTAAATTAAAAAAAACTAAATAAACGAGATTGTTGATACCCATTTTTGTGACACATTTTTTATAAATCTATTTTGGCTGTACCCTACTTTTTTGTGGGCCTAATTAATGTATTATTATTTATTTCATTCTTTTAATCATGACTCAAGCCTATGTGACATAAGAGGAATTTGAGGGAGTGTAGTTTGGAGGGTATGAGTCGACTCTTTTTAGACCTTTTGCATGAGCTTAAGCCACATGTGTTGCAAAGTGGGATGGGAACATTTGTAGCACTTAAAGCTCATAAAAAGGTTCTGGTACCCGAAATTTTCACTCAAATAGTACCTCCTAGCTCTTGCTGTATGAGGCTGAAACCTTTAGACAAACCTATTTTAGTCCATAAGAACTAGCTGACTTTTTATGCCAACTTTGGCTACATGCTACCACTTAGGGCAGCTTCCCAATGGGTTGAATAGGCTAGGAATTAAAGAGCACCTCATCCCATTTGGTCAAGCCTTTCCCCTTTTGATGTAAAAAGTATTCCAACCCTTTGCCTAAACAAAAGCAAATTGAGCATAAACAATCAAATTAGCACCAAAGAGGTCCATGGCCTCATTCACTATACATAGACCAGTCCTTAAAAGAAGTCCAAAGCTTGCTATAAAGCCTTACATCACATGATTTAGATCAAAACCAACTATTCACATTTTGCCCCTAAAAACATAACTTCAGAGCAAAAACCATCCCCATTAATCACACTTTAAAGAACCCAATGAGAGTTTTGGGCTTGTTCTAGCATTTTTAGCCCTTGTTGCAAAACGTCTTTGACAGAGATTTAATGTTAGACTTAGAGAGTGATATTTCTAAAAAAAGAAAGATGTGAAATAATTACTGTAAGGACCAATTTTGGCTTGGATCCCAAAACAAGATTGGATTCAGGCCCAACAAGCCCGAACAATAAATTTGTAGAGCGTGGGAGAAAGAACTAGCCTGAATTTAGAAAGGAGGTAATGATCGTGGATGGTTTGGAAGAATAATTGTACGTATAAGATACAAAAATCGTCCTCGGCCTAGCCAGAATAGTATAATCAAGAATCTGGAGTTCTTCCTTTTTGTGTCGTATTTCTTAATCTTTTTTCTATCTCCTCCTTTTTCTTTGGACACCTTTTCATGTTATATACCATGATGTTCGTACCATTCTCACCGCACATGTGTGAATTAGGTTATGGGAGTTTCCCCGTCCCATCTCACACCTCCCTGAACCTTCTACCACTAGTTGTACGGCTGCTTGTTTACTGTTCATGTATTACCTCCACATTAATGCAGCCAGAGAGTTAGCTGGGAAGAATTTAATGTGGAGGTAACAGCTTTTACAGATATTTGTTATCCTCCGCCCTCATCCCTTATCCAATATTTGACCCCCCCTGTTATAAGGTTCCCTTAAAATAGTATATCAAGGGGATAGGGATGTTTCAAGCCACCTCGGACAAATGTTCCGAGGTGACTTTTCACCTCGGATAGGTTTAGGTCTATTATAAATACCTTTCAACTCTTCCTGCAATGCAATTTCCATTTCTACCTTAGTTGATCATCCTCGGATATGTCTGCGTCCTCGGACTGGGTCATTGGGCCACAGACCCAGCCTATTCAGCCTAAACAGTACCTCTAGAGGCAACTAGTCCCCACAATTACAATAAAATAATGGTAATTGCAAAATAGGCAATTGGTGTACATTAAAGTTTATAAAGATAATAAGTTCTCTTCAAAAATACATACATACATACATACACACACACACACACGTGTGTGTGTGTGTGTGTGTAAATTTCTCCATTAATCACACTTTAAAAAATCCAAGGGGAGTTTTGGGATTGTTCTAGCATTTTTGGCCCTTGTCGCAAAACATCCCCGACATAGATTTAATGTTAGAGAGTGATATTGCTAAAAAAAAAAAAAAAAAAAAGAGATATAAAAAAATTATAATAAAATGATGGTGATTATTTTTGGTAAATATCAATTGCAAAGTAGGCGATTTGTGTACATTAGAGTTTATAAAGATAATAAGTTCCGTTAAAAAAATTCATATATATATATATGCATGTGTATAAATATAATTGTATGTACGTATGTGTTTTGAATTTCTCTATTAATATATCAAATTCACCCCCCAAACCAAAATTTCTGGTCCCACCCTTGATAGCAAATATACGGTATCAAATAGCTTGAGAACTAGAAGTGCTCATGAAATAGCTACTTGAATATAGCCATTTTTGGGTAAGATTTTATTTATTTTTGGTCAAAATACATTGATGGTCCCCAAAATTTAGTGCATGAGAGATACTAGTCTTTGAAGTTTAAAATGATAGATTTATAAAAAACATAAAGTTGTCATTTTTAATTATTGTGTCAGGTGCCTTGTAGCTTAATTAGTTGGCATCTCTTGTTTTGTCCATGACATCTAGGGTTCAAATACCCCCTCTCCTGTTGTAACTATCGAATTATAAGAAATAAAAATAAAAATTAAGTGATTGATTTTACTCCTTAACAAACAAAAGTAGTCATTTTTTATACATATGGACTTATAATATGTCAATTTTTAGTTTGACCACATCATCTAAGGGACTAAAATTGCTAGATTTTTGTTCCCTGGCATCCATAAATGAGCCCAATGTATTTCCAAAATCTTACTTCATATGTTTGCTAAAGTCTCTTAAACATGTTTTAAGCTGGAATAGTTAATGCTATCATGTAAAGAAAGTGGGATTCTATATATATATATATATATATATATATATATATATATATATATATATATATATATATATATATATATATATATATATATATATATATATGTTTATACATAGAACATTAAATCCAAATTATATGGTCAAATTGTGTAGATTATGAAATTATCTTTTTAAAGTTGTTAATGTTCCATTGGTTTTTTTAGAAAAAATGTGAATAAAATTTTATTACTATAAAACCCTTTAAATAAATCATGGTAATTTCTAGAATATAGAGTGTGTATTTTACTTGATTCATTTTACTTTTATTCTAGGTATTCATAAATAAACATAATATATTTGTTATTTCTATTATATATGTTCACTAAAGTGTCCTAAACATGTGGTATATATGTAACTTATGATCACATCATGCACCATGGCTAGGTGTATTTTTAGTGCATTGTATAGGACCTATCTAATTGACTAATTTAAATATTTGAAAATGATATTCTTAATTTTATGCTCGATTATCATAGCTTTCTCAAAAAAAAAAAAAAAAAAAAAGAAAGAAAAAAAAAAAAAAAAGAATAAAAAAAAGCACAATTATCATAGGGGTATTACTATTTATATGGATTGTAATTCTAGGCCAATCCTTGATTGGAATCGGCATATGGATATCTTACCTTTAATCAGTTATTTTTGGGGTTGAATAGTCTCCAATTAGAGTGAAAGGAAACTGAATATCTGTCTTCAGAGTCTTTCACAACCTCTTGTCTTATTTGAAAAAGTTTCTACTTTTGATGTAGTCAGATTTTAACAAAAGTAAGTACTTCAATTTGTGTATAAATAATAATATTATGTGATATAAATTGTATAATCTTATAATAGATTAGTTTTTTCTTTTTTTAGATAACAAATTGTTAACAAATTCTGTTGGGCTTAGTGATGATGCTAGCTACCCACGTTGTAGCTACAGCATATTACTTCAATTTTTTCGTATTCTTTTAAATGACTCGCATGTCAAGTAAGCTTATATCCGTCGCTCCACCCCTCTACACTATTGAAATATTTAATATACTAAGAGGATCGCACGTTGCAGTCTACTGTGTGCAACTCACGTTTAAACACCTTCTATCAGAGACCGTAAACTCATTACTTCCGCCCCCTAACAAGGTATAACCACTAATTCTCCCTTATTACTCATTTTTCTTACTAGTACCAACTCTGACTTGATCAAATTCACCTTCAAAATCAGTCAGATTATCATTTTTATTCTATAAAAAACTTAAAGTTGTCACTTTTAATTATTGTGCCAAGAGCCTTGTAGCTTAATTAGTTGGCACCTTCTGGTGTGTCCATGACATCTAGGATTCAAATCTCCCCTCTCCCTTTGTAACTGTCTAATTATATAAAAAAAAAAAGTGATTTATCTTACCCCTTAACAACCTAAAGTAGTCACTTTTTAAACATATGGAGTTATAACATGTTAATTTTTTAGTTTGGCCACACCATCTAAGGGACTAAAATTGCTAGATTTGTGTTCCCTAGCATACATAAATAAGCCCAATGTATTTCTAATATCTATTACATATGTTTGTTAAAGTTTTCTAAACATGTGATAAGTTGGAATAGTTAATGCTGTCATGTAAAGAAAGTAGGATACTAATTTTTTTTTTAATATATATACATATGTTTATACATAGAATATCAATCCAATTCTTATTAATCTCGAAAAGTTTGGATACTATTTGAAAGAATTAGTATACATGTCATATGCGAACCAAATTATATGGTCAAAATTTGGATATTATGTAATTATTATTTTTTAAGTTGTTTATGTTCCATTGTTTTTAGAAAAAATGTGAATAAAATTTTATTGCTATAAAACCCTTTAAATAAATCATGGTAATTTTTAGATTATATTAAAAGAATATATATTATTTGGTTTTTAAATAAAGAGTGGGTATTTTACTTGATTTATTTTACTTTTATGTTAGGTATACATAAATAAACAATATATTTGTTATTTCTATTATATATGTTTGTTAAAATGTCATAAACATGTGGTCTATATGTAACTTATAATCACATCATGCCCCATGGCTGAGTGTAATTTCAGTGCATTGTGTGGGACCTATCTAATTGACCAATTTGAATGTAGGAAAATGATATTAATTGGGGATATATTCTTAATTTTTGCTCAATTATCTAATATTTCTATATAAAAAAAGCCAAATTATCATAGGGTAGTATTGTTAATATGGATTGTAAATTAACTTGAGTCAAAGCCTTAGATAAATTTTGCTTGGATATCTTTCATAAATTATATTCGCGATTGAATAGTCTCCAACTTGTGGGAGAGTATAATTAATAAGTGTCTTTTGAGGTTTTCATAACTCCCACATCTTATTTGGGAATGTTTCTTTACTTTTTATGTAGTTAGATTTTAACAAAAGTTAGTAATTTAATTTATTTATCAAATAATAGTATTATGTAATATAAACTGTATAACCTTATAATAGATTAGTTTTTTTCTTTTTTAGATTACAATTTGTAGACGAACTCTGTTGAGCTTAGCAATGATGCTAGTTATCCACATTGTTGATACGGTGCATTACATCAAAATTTTCATAATCTCCTAAATGGCTCGCTCGTCAAGTAACTTCATAAGTCTTATGTTTACCCTAAAATTGAAAATGATTACTGATATTGTATGTGTTTTCTTGAAACAAATGGAGAGCTAATTTTAAAATGCCTTAAGAAAAAAATGCATAAACATATGTTTATTAATATGTTAAGAGGACCAATATTAATCTTGTTATATTGTGATCATTATTGATTTAAAATGTAATAGAACTTGATTATTCCCAAAACCATTATTTGATGGTTAAGAAACTCAAAATAAATTCTAATATATTAGTACACCTACATTATCACTTAAAATCAATTGAAATTATATTAGTACTTTTGTAATTAACTCTTTGGTAAATCTTTTCCTGGTTAATAGGTTAGGTAGAACACACCTAATCCTAATATCATTTTTCATTCTGATATATGTTTTGCTTTTTGGAATCTAGCAGTAATGTACTCATTGGGGTGCATAAATGAACATAATGTATTTATTCTTTTTATTACACATGTTCGCTAAAGTTTCCTAAACATATGGTATGGTAGAAGAGTTAACATTGTTTATTGAAGTTCAATTAGTGATTTATTTGACACACATGCTAGGAAAGTAGGAGTCTTTTTTTTTTCTTTTTTTTGGTATGGGGTGGGATTCTAATTTATATAATAATTATAATAATAATAATAGGTGAAACTAAGAGAAACTCAAATTAGAATTCCAAATTAGAGTTCTAATTTTGTGCTATGTGTCCTAAATTATTTATTCTTAAAGAGTTTTATTTCTTAATTTTAGAATCAAATGTGAGACCATATCATAAATATTCATTTAAGTGAGTTATTAAGTACAAAAACCAAAGAGTATAGAATAAATGAATCGTAAAAAAAAAAAAAAAAAAAAAATAGTGCTTCACAATAATTAAAAAAAAAAAAACATGGACAATTTACATTTTATACCTAATAATATCCTTACAAATTTTTTTTAAGATTTAACAGAATATAAAAATGACTATCAATAATATTTAAATTTTATATATATATATATATATATATATATATATATATATATATATATATAAATTATATTATTCATCTTATTGTATATCTTTAAGTATATCCATGTATATGCATAGGGTTACAAGCTAGTTTTTATAATATATAAATATATTTTCCATATGACATTTAGCTGAGGTGTCAATAATGAATTGTCGTAACATTTCACAACAACTGAGTTGTCAGTAACTCATAGGTTAAAATAAAATAATAAAATATTAAAATGGAACCTACCACAACTAAAAAAATATCGTAAAAATGTTGTGAGATTTTGTTGACCATTTTCACTTGCATGGGCCGTGGCATGCCTATGGGCACACTAATAGGGTCTAATAACCTCCTTTGGGTTACCAAGACCATAGCATGCCTGTAGGCATGCTGCCAAGACCAAATAAACCTTTTTGGCACTTTTTTTATTCAAACTATATAATAAGTGCATAATTAGACAGACCCGATAGGAGGGCAAGTGCCACAAGTCAAGTGATTAAGACCCATTCCCTGTTCAAATTGTAAAGGTCGATAAACTCTAATTCCCCACCATTGGTAAGAGTGGACAAGTAGAGGATTTGGCTTCCACCTATGAAGTTCAATTGCAATACTAAAACTCAGGTCCCAACTCCCAACAGAGTAATGTAATGAAGAATATATATAATAGTCTGTATTAAACCCAATATCTTCCATGTATAATCCAATAATGCCTTAAGCACACTCAATGTCCGCACCTTATATTGTTGCATCCTTGCCTCACAAGCTGTTGGGGATCCAACATCCAATGGACCCTATAGAAAATGCATCTTAACTTTGGGGAAAAATGCCCACAAGATGCAGTGTAAATTGAAAACTAGTATAATACATCATTTTCATTGCAACCAGATTTCACATGGTGACAGCTCTAAAAGTAAAGAATCACCTGTCTAAAATGGGTCCAGCTCCATAGCGCCCAAACCCAAGTCTATAAGCATGCATAATGTTGTAAAGCCAAAATATCATGTTGGAGGTCCTATTAATGATTTGATTAAGGCATTCCCCCCTATATTGCACCTCTGGAAGATTGTTACCAAAATAACATCATTCCGTCAAACATTCAAAGTAGCAATGAACAACAAATCCCTACCATGAGGGAAATTAAAAGAAACTCAAGGTCAATAAAAAAAATGTAAAAAGTGAATGTACAACCTAGTCCAATTATAACGTTAAGCAAAAGATAATTCCATGGTAGGGCTCTGCCACAATGCTAGTGACAACATATCAAATCTTTTTTGCATCATTAACATGGTAAATCTAAAAAGTGAAAAAAAAAGGGTGTTCAAAGCTAAAGAGAAATTTTAAATCATTTATGCTCTGTTCCAAGCCCATTTGATCATTTCCACAAATACAAATCAATCACCCAAAAGAATCCCAGAAGATGAAACTGAATCAGACTTAACAAACAAACAGATTTTAGTTTAGTTCTTGGCCTTAAGGGAGTTGTTTTCCTTGATCCTTGATTGGTTGTCCAGCTTAACAAAGCGTTTGAGATCTTTATAAGGAAGGGTTTCAATGTTCTTCCTCCTCAATTCACTCAATGCTGGGTGTTTATCGATCAAATGAGATACATACTATTGGTTTTTTGATAAGAAAGATATGTTCTAATGTAGAATTAACTATTTCTCTTTCTTTTAGACTTTAACTTTCATTTATTTATCTCTCTAGGACTACGTTGTGCATTTCCTTTGTACATGAGGTGGTTCCTTTTCCTCAAATAAAATTCCATTGCTTAAACCCCCAATAAAAAAGAAAAAAAGTTTACCTTTCTCTTGCATGGTTATATCTAAAAATTAAAATGCCAGTGCTCATTCAACAAAAACTAAGCTTGTAGACTACCGAACGAAGCAAAAGCATGTGAGTCCCGACATCTAGAATTAGAAATTGTTTTTGGTAGGTAACATCAAATGCTTTGTTAAAACAAGAACATGAACAGATTGTCAGTAATTTTTAATTCTCACATATCTATAATACTCCCTCAAATCAATAATTGCAATCATAGAATGGAACTATACATCTAAGTTGCACGGACACGGACACGGACACGGACACGGGGATACGGAAATTTTTGAAAAATTAGGACACGACACGGCGGGGACACGGCGGTTAAATAATTAATTAAAATTTATATTTAGGCATATTTTTAAATATTTTTAGACATAAAATACGTTTATGTTTAGAATTTAAATTATATAGGAACTATAAATAAGTAAACTAACACCCAAAGTAATACAATAATACACATAAAATTATTTAATTTAACTTTAATAAATAAAATTATAACAGTAGCATAACACACAACAACAAATTTATAATAACTTATATAAATAAAAAAATTAAAAAAAAAAAAATAGGACAGAGCACCCACGGACCACGGCAGCAGTGAAAAAAAAAAAAAAAAAAAAACAAAACGCAACTTATATTATATAATGCGTTATAACAGTACACCCAACCTATTCACCAAATATCTGAAAGAAAGAATGAAAAAAAAAAAAAAAAAGAGAGCAGAGAAAGAGATGGGACCTGCTCAGTTGTCCACGCCGAGAGAGAGAGAGAGAGAGAGAGATCGGAAGGACAGAGGGGAGAGAGCACGGCGACAGAGCTCGCCGATCTAACTCCAGCGAGGGAAGAGGGCAGCGGCAGGCTGGCAGCGACAGAGGGAGGGTGGGTTGAGAAGAAGTGAACAACTTGAGTGATAGCTGTTGGAGGGTTAATGTTTCAACTTTCAGACTCTAAACTTGCCTTAATGTTTTAGGGTTATCACGAAATCAACGGAATAGGTAAGTCCACCTGTCAAAATCTGTGTTTTTTCTCTTTTTTTTTTTTTTTTTTCACTGCTGGCGTGTCGGACGCGTCGGAGCCGCGTCGGCGCCGTGTCGGAGCCGCGTCGGCGCCGTGTCTGAGCCGCGTCGGAGCCGTGTCGGAGCCGTGTCGGAGAATCGGAAAAAAAAAAAAAAAAGAGACACTGCCGGACACCGGAATCCGGCGCGTCGTACCCGTTCCGGTGTCCGACACGTGTCGGACACGGACACGACGCCAAAAATGGCGTGTTCGTGCAACCTAGACATCACAATCAGGGACAGAAACATGATTCGGAAATGGAGGGTCAAAGTATAAATAAAAAAAAGGTTGATATAGACCAAACTTAACATAAGCTTGTTCAATTTCTCAAAAAAAAAAAAAAAAAAAAACTAACATCATAATTATATTTGTGGTAATTCTAGATTATTCTATAATGAACTATTACCAATTTTATCAATTGTGATTTTTCAAAAATTTATTTGATGGATTTTAGAAATTGGGACATCAAACTAGATGTTGACAGTACTACATTTTTAATATGAGCTTCTAAATTATTTTGAATTTTTCTTAATAAAAAAATAAAAATTGAACATTATTTTTCCATGATCTTAAAAAAAAAGCAACAATAATTAATTATAAGGATTTTATCCTACATCTACCTAACCATTTAAATAATATTTTGACATAAGATTGACAAATTTCTCTCATTTCTTAAAAAGTAACACTACCATACAATTTATTACTACAAACTCATTATAAATTATTTTTTTTATTAAAAAGTAACATTATTATTCTAGCAAATACAATTATAAAAGTTTTAAAATGTAACTTAAAAAAAAAAAGTAACATTAAACACTTTACAGTTTACACCGTGTGAACTGAAAAACTGTGGATAATTCATGTTATTTTTGGGACAATTGGGTTTCTTTAGACTAGATTTGTGCTTTATTTTCTTGTTATTATCCAGAGGTTATTGTAGTTATTCTTTAGGCAACTAGTTAAAAGGGATAGAGCATTTATATTTTGGATTTCATGGGCCAACTTATAAATTTTGGGGGCGGGGGGTTCAAAATTACATATTTTGGGGCAAATTGTAAATTTTCTTTTTGTACATGCATACTAAGCATTTTTTTTTTCCAAATTGGGGTTGGGGGGGGGGGGGGGTGGGGGGAGGGGAAGCTTCTCTTCCACTAATCTTTTGCAACTCCTAACTTTTGAAGTAGTCAATCTTGTTCAGCATTAATCCTCAATTCAACATTCCCAAACACATTCAAAATCAACTTTACCCTTTATATTGCTAAAGGATCAAGAGCCAAACTAAAACCTCCTGGTAGTTCCTTGTAGTAAAATCACCAAATTGCTAGAGTATGATATTACCGATTCAAGAAAATGTGGAATAAGAATAGCACCAATTTGGTTTCCTCATTCAACGACTTACCAAAAAAAAAGAAGGATTATATAAAACCGAGAATGCTTATCTATCTCTTGCTTATAACAGATAATGACAATAGCAAACCTTTAGTCCCAAAACATTTTGGGTTGGCTATGGATTCTCAATAGATTAATCAAGTCAACCACTAGAGTTTTTTCTTTGCCATTCTATCCTATTGTATCCAAAAACATATTCCCTGTGTCACCTTGAAACATCCTCAATTAACATGTCCTTTTTATGTTATTTAAGCTCTTTCTTTTTTACCTCTTTTCATTTGCTTGACTTCAGTCAAATTTTTCCTCATTAGTGTATTAATAGTAAATGTCATTCATAGCAAAATGTTTATAAAGGTGATTGTTGATACCTATTTTTGTGAAACATTTTCTATATGCCCGTTTTGGCTGAACCCTACTTTTTTGTTGGCCTAATTAATGTATTATTATTTATTTCATTCTTTTAAGTATGACCCAAGCCCATTGACATAAGAAGAATTTGAGGGAGTATGGTTTGGAGGGTATGAGTTGACTTTTTTTGGACCTTTTGCATAAGTCTAAGCCAAGTGTGTTGCAAAGTAGTGGCTTCTAGCTCTTGCTGTATGAGACTGAAACCTTGAGACAAACCTTTTTTAGCCCCTAAGAACAAGCTAACTTCTTAGGCCAACTTTGGTTGCATGCTACCACTTAAGGTAGTTTCCCAATGGGTTGAATTGGCTAGGAAAGAGCACCCAATCCCATTTGGCAAAACCATTCCCCTTTTGATATAAAAAGCAAGTCAACCCTTTGCCTAAACAAAAGCAAACCGAGCACAAACATCAAATTAGCACCAAAGAGGACCATGGCCTCATCCATTATCCATAGATCAGTCCTTAAGGATGTCCAAAGCTTGCTATAAAGCCTTACAATCACATGATTCAGATCAAAACTAACTATTCACATTTTGCCTCTAAAACCACATCTTCAGAGCAAAAACCATCTCAACCCCTTAAAATTTACAACATTCTGAAGTTTAGAGGTGAAAATAGTGGTACCAAGGAGTCTTCTCACTTTTCCTCATTGCTTCTCTCAAATTCCTTCTCTTGCTGTATGTGAAAAACAGTTTCAAACTTAACGTATTATGCATATTTTCCATATCTTTGTTGTTTTGCACTTTGATTTCATTCTTGTGATGCACCACTTGAATAGAGGAATTTTGGGCATAAATTTCTCCATTAATCACACTTTGAAGAACCTAATGAGAGTTTGGCTTGTTCTAGCATTTTCAACCCTTGACGCAAAACATCATCAATAGAGATTAAATGTTAGAGAGTGATTTTGCTAGAAAAAGTGAGATGTGAAAAAATTACAATAAAATAATGGTGATTATGTTTGGTACATACTGATTGCAAAGTAGGCCATTTGTGTACATTAAAGTTTATAACGATAATAAGTTCTCTTCAAAAATTCATATATATATGTGTGTGTGTAAATATAATTTTATGTATATATGTGCTTTGAATTTCTCTATATTGCTATATCAATATGTAATTTGACACCCCAAATTAAAATTTCTGGATCCACCATTGATAGTAAATATATGGTATCAAATAGCATATTTTTTTTCCTCTTTTTTTTGGGGGGGGGGGGGGGTGGGGGGGGCAAAGCTTCTCTTCTACTGATCTTTTGCAACACCTAACTTTTGAAGTACTTAATCTTGTTCAGCATTAAACCATCAATTCAACATTCCCAAACACACTCAAACTCAACTTTACATTTATATTGCTAAAGGATCATGAGCCAAACTAAAACCTCTTGGCAGTTCTTTGTATTTAAATCACCAATTACCTTGAGTGTAATATAACTGATTCAAGAAAATGTGAAATAAGAACAGCACCAATTCAGTTTCCTCATTCAACAACTTACCCCCCCCCACCCCCCAAAAAAAAGAAGAATTACCTAGAATGCTTATCTATCTCCTCCTCGTACCAGATAATGACAATAACAAATTAGTCCCAAAACATTTAGGGTTGGCTATGGATTCTCAATAAATTAATCAAGTCAGCCACTAGCGTTTTTTCTTTGCCATTCTATCCTAATGTATTTGTATCCAAAATCATATACCCTTTGTCACCTTGAAACATCCTTAATTAATATGTCCTTTTTTTATATATTATTTAAGCTCTTTCTTTTACCTCTTTAATCAAATTCTTCCTCATTGGTGCATTAATAGTAAATGTCATTCATAGCAAATGTCAATAGCAAAATAAACAAAAAAAAAAAAAAAAAAATATAGATTAAAACGTTAGATAACTAGGAATTAAGCATGAGTTTAGTATGTTAGGTTCTAAGACTTTCGGAACTAATGTATTAGAACTTCAATGTGTATTGTGTTGGCAAACCATGATAAAAACATAGAGTCTAGGTTTAGACTTGCTCAAAGTGTGATTTAATGTAAAATTGGAATCAAGTGATTGCAGGATTTATTGGTTGAAAATTAGACTCGATTGATCGAAACTTGTGCAGATTTAATTTTCTATAGAAATTCCAATTCAGCCCAAGCCCATATGAAGTGTAGGGTTAAGTGTTTTACTTCAAGTATAAAAGGAAAAACCCTAGCTACGTTTTTGAAGTCTTTGGAGAGTTGTGTGTTGAATCTTTTGTGAAATCTAGAGGTGTTTACCTTCATACACACACATAGAGTTGTCAAGATCAAGATTTGCATCAAGAACTTGATGATCTCTTTAATTGTTGCATAAAGAACTTTAAAGAAGATCTGAAACCTTTGAGTGGAGTCTCAAAGTCACAAGTAGGAGAACTTGTGATTACTGTAGATCAAAGAAAGAAGCAGTCCGTGGAATCGGAGTTGTCATGTGGTCGTGGTAGTAAGTTTTCTACTCGAGGTAGCAATAGGATGTTAGTGGTCTAAGTTCTATTATAAAAACTTCAATTCTTTCATAGTGGATCTATTTTTACCTTGAGGATAGCCAGGTGAAATCCTCCCCAGATTTTTTACCGGTTAGGTTTTCTTGGATCATCATATTGTGGTGTACTTTATATTTCCGCTTTATTTGCATGATATGATATTATTGTGTTAACCTAAAACTGAATAATTTATCTAAGTAATCACTTGGCTAAATAACTAGGTTAAACAACTTGTGTTAAGGGGTCTAAAAACGTACATAGTAAAATGAAATCTACAACTTCTAGTAGCCAATGAATAGCATTAGAACTTCCTAAAATAGGAAAATAACACTCTAACGTTTCCACAACTAAAGCGCACCGTTTTTGGTTTGCTAAACTAGGAAAATTTATAGGGCCTGGTTGGAGATTTTAAAATTTTGAATTTAAGATGGTGGCCTTGCTTTTTGTAAGAAGCTCTTGAAAGCAAATAAAAACCTATTTCAGCCAAGAGAGAGCGAGAGAGAGAGAGAGAGAGAGAGAGAGAGAGAGAGAGAGAGAGAGAGAGAGAGAGAGAGATCGCATTAGAGAGAGAGATAGAGAGAACAAACTTGCGGCCGTCAGAATCCTTGCCGCCAGAGTCACCATCTGCGACTTGATCTTGTCTCATGTGAGTGTGAGAGTGAAGAGATAAAAGATAATTTGAGTTAGAAAACAAACCCAAAACGATGTAGTTTTGTAATAATAAGGATAGAAAAAAATAAAAATGCACATACTAGGGGTCAAGCCTGGGTCAAACTTGTGCCCTTACAACTATGCTGAATTGAAATTGAAAATTTTGGTTTTAAGAAAATCAAACCAAAAAAATGGACTAGTCGGTCCATTCAGTTTAACGGTGTTTTTTTTTTTTTTTTACCCCTAGTTTTGTTGAAGGAGCATGGATAAAGGGACATAATGTTCTGCTCTTACTATTTTTGGGCCAAAATATTTTTAAATCATTACTAAAAGCCCAACCATAAATCCAAGTACTTTGTCTTAACTTTGGGTTCATTATTATAATTGGGGCCGAAATCCACCAGGGGTCCCCTCTTCCAAGTAAGAGAATTCAATAAAAATCCAAGATCCTAGGGTGAAACTCTAAATAATAGCCTAAAGGCCTTAAATTTGTACTCTTTTTATTTCTATTGACCTCAATCTATAGTAACCTATGATTTAGTCAATTTGGTGAGTTAAATTTGGTGGGCAAAAACTCACCATTTAACTTGTCTTATTTGGACTTAAAAGAAAAATAGAACCTTGAAAGTCCAAAACTCAATGTTTTTGTGGGAAAGAAAAGTAAGTTGAACACATAGGCAAAGAGCAAGAAATTTCTTGTCCTTATGATAGACTCGACAGAGAGATAGACATGAGGAGTAATTAAGTTGAGTACATGTGCGATGCCGGTGCAATTCTACGGATTTGGTGAGATAAGGCTTGGAGATAGAGGGCTATAGGTTTGTAGGGGAAAAGGATTGTGTGGTTCAAAGGATAGGAAGAGACTTTGGTGGAGATTGTGGGTGTGTGGGTTTCTTGGAAGTTGAGAGAGAGAGAGAGATAATAAATTGTGCTGGTTTGTGATTTGATATTCTCAACTCACCACCAATGACGACTCCAAGAATTTTGTTCAAGGTGTTCTTTAGGAAGTTTAAATTACACAATCTTATTTCTTTTTAGCCTTTAGGTAATTAGGTTTGATTCAATGTTATTAATTCCATTCCATTCCGGCTATAACGGCTGGAAAATACCGTGCCGGTAAACAAACCAAAACAGTAACCCACTCTATTCCACTTCGAAAAAAATTTCGGGTCATTCCAGTCTATTTTGAGTGTTTTGGGGCGTTTTGGTAAATACCATCCGAAATTCAAGATTCGGTCGGTATGAAGTTTGTGCTTAAAAAAAAAAATTGTTCTTAAAACCAAAACAAATTTGCATTCTGTAAACCAAAAAACCTCAAAAAGGAAAAAAAAAAATGAAAAGAAAAGAAATGAACAAAGGTATCTATACAGCTAAAAAAAAAAATCGTATTGAGAAATTTGAGATTCAAAACTTGAGAAGAGGCACTGCTGCATTGGTACTAGTAGAAGACACAGAAGTTACGAACAAGGAGGAAGGCAAAACGTAGATATAAAAGTGTAAATGAAGATGTGATAAAATTTAAAAGTATGAAGTGTAAAAATCGAGGAGACAGAAGACGTGTGTGGTTAAGAATAAACAAGAAAAAATAATTAAAAATGAGAAGTAAGTAAATAATACTGTAATAAAAAATAATAAAAAGTTGAAATTTGTGTTGTACTTGGCAGTGGCTTGGCAGTGTGCTTAGTCAAAGGAATCAAGCCACTGCCCAGCTCGTAGTAGTTATTATTATTATTATTATTATTATTACAAATTTTAGTTCAATTTTTTTTTTGAGTTTTTCCTTTTTGCTTCAAAGACTCCAATATATTGTTAAATTACTCAAATTATAGACCAAAATTTAATTTTATTGGTATAAAAAAATTTAGGGTAGTCCCAAAATTTTTTTAAAAGGTAAATAAATATAAAATTTTAAATTATTATAAAAAAATTATTTTTAGGTCAGGACCACCCTGACGATAAGGTGGCGCGGCCACTGCTCACCACAATACAAGTATTTCCCTCTCTTCTCTTCTCTATGGGTTGATTGACCCTTTTTTTTTTTAAGACTATCCCACCAGACATTTCTCCTTTTGTAATTTCTTATTTTCCAATTGCTTGAATAATACTGTTCTATCTTTTTTTTCTCAAAAAAAAAGCTTCCTGAAAAGCAGGGTAAGTGGGCTTAGAACATGGTAGGCCCAATACTCTAAGGACTGGCGAGCAGGAATTTTTTTTTTTTTTGTGTGAGACAAATAGGGCCCTCAGCAGAAACAATAGTCTAGGTAGTGGCTGATTGATGGGCCTCCTGATTGAGCTTAGTTAATGGGTGACCGTATTTTATATGGGAATTGCATCATGAAAACGAGATAATTTGGGTTGGGTTTAATCTACAAGATTACATATGGAGGCACTTGAAGGCTGACTAGTTTCCAATATGAGCAGAACATATTGCATGATAGGCCCAAAAATAAATAAAGAAAGATGAAACGAGAAGTGATTTTTTCTTTTTGACAATCCATAGAAAGATCTTTATCCTACTAGTCTCATATCTTTTTTTTTTTTTTTTTTTTTTAATGGTACATCCCATAGATTGAATCTTTTAATTCTTTTTATTTTCTTATCTCTTTTTAAAATCAAACAGCAGTAATAATAGAACGCACAAATTACAAGGATACAAGTTATATTAGTTTTTTAGATTACAAAAAAAACAATAAGAATAAACACTTATTTATATATATAAAAGAATAAACAAAAAAGAAATGTGGCATTTGAAAACTTCGGCTACCTTAAAAGAGTTAAATGAGCAACATGTGAATTTATCTCATACAAAAGCAAAACAAAAGCTAAATTTTCTAAATTTAGTATAAAGAGGAGCCAAATTTCTTGAAAAAGGGTTAAAAAAAAACCTTGGTGGATATATTTTCCAGAAATAATCTACTAATATATAGTATGCATTTGGGTAGAAATGATTCTACCCTGGGTCTGCGTTTCTGGCGTTTCAAGCTTCAAAAATTTTTTTTTTTGTTGCACGTGTTTCAGTTTTAGGGGACAAAGTGCACTGTTCACGCATTGTTCATGTACGGTTTACATACTGTTCATGCATTATTCATGGGACCCACAACCACTTTATTCATAAAAAAAAAAAATTAAAAATGGGTCCCACGTCATTATTCAAACATTTAAAAATGATTTTGCTACAATGTTTTTAGTTTTCAACAAAATAAGTTGTATCTAAACGGATCCATGATAATAGTATTAAATAGTAGTATTTGGTCAAAAAAAATTAATAGTAAAATGAAAAATTTTAAAATTTAAATTTAAATAGTAAAACGAAAGTATAATTTTCATATGATTTTTTTTACAGAAGTGTTATATCCACGACATTTTCACAACAAATTATAGGTGATAAGTTGTTATTGATTCTAATTTAAATTCAAAACTTAAATTACTTTTTTGCACACCTGTTGTAATAACCAATAACAACCAACCACTTAGAATTTGTTTCAAAAGTGTTGTAAAAATGTTGTGGACGTAACATTTTTTTCTTTAATGTGTTGCATTTGCACATGACATGACTTTATAAAGAGTAATGCTATAGATACAAAATATTTTGTGTAAAAATGTTAATGTTTAAAATTTTTACTAGTTCTCAACTGAGCCTGCTATTAATATCACATTTTTACTTACCAATAACTACTCACCACATTAGTTTTTTGTAAAAAAAATCTATAAAATAATCTGTGTTGGTAACATTACTCCTTTTATGAAAGCACTGACTCTTCAAAGGCATTATTAACATTTTCTTAGCTTTTACAGAGTGCGAGTTTGTTCTGCGTAAATTAAACGCAATTAGAACTTACATTTTACGGGTTTTATGGGACTATAATAACATTATAATCTATTCTTTTTTTCTTTTTTAAAACCCAGAATAACCTATTCTGAATAAATTATGTTAAGTAGTTTCTAACTAAATCCTAATTAATTTAAGTTAATTCTTCGTTACAAATTTTTCTAGTTTGCATCTTTATTTATTAATAATTAATAATTTTAATATTTATAAGGAGTTATTGGACTAAGGCACCTGACATTAAAAAAAAAAAGATTTTAATTTAATTTATTTTCCCTAATCAAATGTTTTTTTTTTTTTTTTGAGAAACCAGACTATTAGTAGCCTGGGCTTTTATTCCACAAGAAAAACAACTCAATGAATGTCAAAGATTACAAGAAAAGCAATGTCCTCATGCATGAAGTCAGTCCACACCCGAGTCTCCCTACAATTCTTGGCTTTTTTGGCTAGTGCATCTGCTACAACGTTGCAGTGCCTAGTATTAAAAATAAACTCAAAAGAAGAAAGAGCGGCAACTTGAGTTCGGATATCCTCGAGAATGTGGCCATAAGTCAAGTGATCTGTGCTATCCAGATTAAGAGCTTGGATCACCTGGAGGGAGTCACACTCAAAGACAACATCTTGAAGGCCTAGCTCCACCGCAAACAGCATCGCTCGGCGATAAGCAAGGGCTACTAACTCCACAACTGTTTGAGTTGCAGGAACTGACGTGGATAATGCTCCAATAGCCTTACCACGCCAGTTCCGAACGATCACACCTAGCCCTGCTTGGTTACAAGACTTGAAGACTGCAACATCAAAATTAACTTTGAACTTATTTTCATCAAGTGGCTGCCATTGCTGAGGCAGAGAAGGGCTCGTAGCAGCTGGTGTCCGATCTTGGACGTCCAGAAATTCTTGAAGGTAACTTCCGGCCAAAGAGCTAATCCGGTTGAGAGGCTGGACTTGAAGGTTGAGTCTCAGAGCATTGCGTCGGTTCCATAGCATCCAGGCAATGATGACAAAGATCTCGGCTCTGTAATCTTCCTTAATCTGCATGTATCAGTGAAGAAGATCTTGAAAGCTTAAAACATGGGCATTAGCTGAGGGTAGGGACCAAGAAAATGAGCTCCAGACTGGTTCAAGTTTCATGCAAGACCATAGAGCATGGAGGGTGTCCTCAGGCCGAGCTTGACAGGCGCTGCAAACCTCTGTGGTGGCAATATGTCTCCGAACCAGGATGGTCATTGTGGGCAAGGCATTGTTGCACGCACGCCAGGAAAAGTGCTTGAGCTTGTTTGGCACTCTAAGCTGCCATAAACTTCTCCAGAACAACTTCTGGTTCTCAGCTGATGATGTACCTGCAAGGTTAGTAGAATTACGAGAAACAAGAAGCTTGTATGCACTTTTTGTTGTGAACATACTAGAAGGAGTGAGGCCCCATATAATTTTGTCAGGAGGAAGTCTTATGCTCAGGGGCATGCCGCAAATAACAGTGGCTTCATGGGGTAGGAAAAGCTGATTCACGAAGGACGAATTCCACCCTTTCAACTCCGGATTGATAAGGGAGCTCACCTTAGTTTCTGGTGCAACTGAGGGAAGAGATGAGATGACTGACCTGTTGGATTGAACCGGCAGCCACTTATCCTCCCTAATTCTTACGGATTGCCCATTCCCAATCCTCCAAACCATCCCTTCCCGAATCACATCCCTAGCACTTATAATGCTCTTCCATGCATAGGACCCCAAAGTAGAATCCTTAGCTTCAAGGATTGAACAATCCGGAAAAAATCGAGCTTTGAACACTCTATTAGGATTAGTTTTCCCTAATCAAATGTTGATTAAACTAGATTTTTTTTTAATTTTTTTTTAAATTCTCTTGTTTTACTTTTAAATTATTACTACTTATTATTTATTAATTAAATATTTATTATATATAAATGGTTTTTGCAGACACAAATTAACAACGTAATAATATAACTAAAACATAAAGACAACTTAGTGAACTAGGTTCGTATGAGATTGTTTCTCAAAAAAAAAAAAAAAGAAAAAAAAAAAGAAGGTTCGTATGAGATACATTTTACCAACAATGGTTGATCTCTGCCGATTATCTATAAACAAAATATAACTTGTAAGAATGAATCTTAGCAAAATTTGAAAAATTCCATTCTTTTAACATTCTAATTTTATTAGATTACATTCACATTAATATCATTGATGGGATTGGATTCACTTTTCATCTTATGCTTCATTTGTTTCGTTATAAATGTTTTATAGAAAACATTTTCAGCATTTTACTATGTTTTGTTTCATTGTAAAATTTGGTCAAATTTGAATATATTTTTCATTGACCACAAAATCTTTTATAAAATGTTGTAAAATATTTTACTTTTAAAAACTTGGTAAAATATACACACAATGACTCTCCCTCCCATATGGTGACCGAAGCTGACAATCTGGTGGCCAAACTGCTAGCATTGGTTGTTGGATTGCCACCTCTAGTGGCTTAGCTGCTGGTTTTTGTGTGGTTTATGTTTGAAATTTTTTACATATCACACCAAACACTTGAAACGAAACAAGCAAGCAGGGGCGTAGCCAGGAATACATACTTGGGGGGGCCGGGTTGTAACAGAGATATACCAAATATAATTTTTAAGTCTATTGGATACAAAATTATCAACTTTCATATATTATTATATACTTGAACATGTTGGGAATTCAACCGATATTTCAAACCTGTGAGAAACAAAAAAATAGAGAAAACAAAACGCCAAAAGTAAAACAATAACACGCACAAGACAATATTTACGTGGTTCGACAATTTGCCTACGTCCACAGAGTTGCAGGGATTTCACTATTATCAAAGAAAATTACAATGTGCGGCTACAGTGTTTTTCTTTCTCAAAAACAACAACAAGACAAAACCCTAATCACAAAAAAAAAAGCTTTTATATCCTGCGCACAGGATTCACAATGGGTTACAAAACGGGCCAAAAATTTTTTGTTGGCCCAAACCTCCGCTCCATGGACTAAGCCTCAGTAAATCTCCCATTATTCGGGTCAGGTCAGGTCATCAACCGAATCAAATCATGCCTGACGACGATTTTTCATGGAATAAAATTCATCCATTATCATCTCTATAGTGAAATTCCCTGCAATTTTCTTCTCTATATAAACTATCATATTATCTGCCAAAAACTCATCCTCCATTCTATTGCGAAGTCTTGTTTTTAACAACTTCATAGCTGAGAAAGCTCGTTCTGTAGTTGCTGTAGAAACTGGAAGGGTCAACACAAGACGAATAAGTCTATCAATCAAAAAATATATTTTAGAATTTCCTGAAATTTTTAATCCCCTACATAGCTCGGAAATTGTACTCATATTCTGAAAATTTGGATGTTTTATCACATCAAGCTCATAATGTCGCAATTGAGACTCCAAAAGTTCTTGTTCATGTTCAGTGAAATCTTGAGGATTATATTTCTTAACCAAATTGCATATATCAACAATCTTGAATAATCTAAAAGCATCCTTGGGATTTAAAGCTGAACTAAGAATGACAAGTTCCGTTGTTAGCTCACAAAATCTACTTTTCAATTCTTGCAATTGAAAGTCTATTGCAACTGTAAATATGCCAATTCTAAAATGATGTTCCATTGTTAAATTGTCATCTTGACGACGATATCTACCTCGACCTTTAGTGTAACGAGCATTCATATCAGGAATATCAATTTCATGTTGCTCACAAAATGATATAACACTAGCAAGTAAAGGCTCCCATCCATCATCTCTCAACTTTTGAATAAGTGATTTTGTAGTTGAAACTAAATGCATGACATTTAAAAGGTCTTGAGATTGTTGTTGCAAAGCTTGACAAAGAACATTAGTAATTCCCATTATCTCTTTCATCAAATGCAAGATTAAAATAAATTCAAATGATGTTAATACCTGATAAGCTCCCTCGGCATCATCGCGTTGTTTATAATTAGCCCCTTCCTCAGAAATAGTGTTGATAACTTTGCAAGTAGCATCAAACATTTTAATCAAACTACAAATAGATTGAAAATGAGATCCCCACCTAGTATCTCCAGCTCGTTGCAAAGTACCAATCTGGTTTGCACCTCTTCCAGTCTCAATTTCATTAGAAGCAATCATATTCTCAACTTGTTCTACTTGAGCATGTTGCAATTCATCACTACGCTTACTAGAACCAACAACAATATTGATAATATTGACCTAATGATCAAAGAATTGATGAACATCTTTTACTTCTCTAGATGTTGTAACTAGAGCTAATTGCAACCTATGAGCCATACAATGTACATAATAAGCATGTGGGCAATCTTTAAGAAAAATAGCTTGTAATCCATTCCATTCACCACGCATGTTACTAGCCCCATCATATCCTTGACCTCGAATATTTTCAATGTGGAGGTTATAACAAGAAAGGACAGCACATATCTCATTCTTTAAAGTCAATGCAGTAGTGTCTCTAACATGCACAACATGAAAAAAACGCTCTTTAATAAAACCTTCTTTATCAACAAATCTCAAAATGATGGCCATTTGCTCTCTCTTCGACTCATCCCGAGCTTCATCAACAAGAATGCAGAATTTTGCATCTCCAATTTCTTCACGAATAGAATTTCGCATATTATTAGCAAGAATATGCAAAATCTCCTTTTGAATTGTGGGTGATGTATATTTGGAATTTCCAGGAGCATTTTCCAAGACAACACTAGCTACTTTGTCATTGAAAGTTGATGTGAATTTTATCAATTCAATAAAATTGCCTCTATTTTTTGAATCAAGGCTTTCATCATGACCTCTAAAAGCACAAGCTTAGAATGCTAGCCATCGAGCACACTTTATTGAGGTTTTGAGCCGCAACCGATTATTCTCTAATTCTTTTGACGTTTGTTTCTCAATTAGCTTGTCAATATGTCGTGAATAATTCTGTAAATCCTCGCAACATTTCACAGCAATTTTATGTGGAGAGTTTGGTTCTTTCCCTTCATGACGAATTAAAGGACAATTCATTCCATCTTTCACCTTTTTCCAATTATTAAAACCTGTTGAAATGAATACATCTGATCCGGGACGACCTATTGGTTTCTTACTAAAAAGGTAGCAAGGTAGACAATATAATGCATCCGTTGAAGGCGAGTATTCCAACCAATCCTTATATGAAACAAACCATAAAGGTTGAAATCGACGACGATGAGTATCATTATTGTATGGACAGACTATATCTTCAGGTTGGTATGGACCATTTATGAGATAAGCTCGTCGGATTTCATCTTGTTTGTTGATAGGAAATTCACATATTTGTTTATGTGTTCCTGGATCACGATCTATCTCTTCAGATTGAAGTTTTGGACATTTGGAGGGGTGTTCATCAGGCATCGAAGTATTAACATTTGTTTCTACAGCCACAGGTGTCTTAATTTCTGAATTGCTAACATCTTTTTTCTTAAAGAATGCATCAATTGTTTTTCGTTTGCTCATAATTCTTTTAGCTTTAAGAATATGACTCAATTAACCTGAAAAGAATTTTAAAAAATAAAATTTTAATTAGAAATTTTTGCTTAGTTATATGAATGTTATTCATACTCAAGGAAAAAACAAAATTTTCACTATAATTTAAACAGTCAACCCATTTTTAATACAACTTTAATTAATAATAACCCCTCAAATAATTTAATTAATTTATCTTTTATAATGTATTGGTTAATTTAATTATATAGCTTTAATTATTGTTGTTTAGCATAACAATAAGCTATATTGCTTTAATTTATTTGTCATTAATTATAATGCTTTAATCCTAGTTGGTAATTACGAGTATGTTACACATAAAATACGCGTACATACGTAACAATTAATAAAACTCTCGTTTGCCGATTTGTTTCCAATTGTACAGTAAATTATGCATTATTTTGGAATGAGAGTTTCATTCCCGTTTATAACACACAAAAGTTATAAACTGCGGAAACATACGGGCTATAAAATACTAAAGAGATAAAGTTGAAGTCAACTACAGTAATAAATTATTAAACAATTCCTAAGAAATAGCCTTAAAAGAGTAAACACATATCCTTTGTTACAATTCCTAAAATATAACAATAAACAATTAAACAATTCTTAAAAAATTGCAATAAATGATAGCTAATAATTTAATTATTAGCTTTTGAATAAATATTAATTATTATTTAATAATGTTGGTTTACACTAAAAACCAACACACTGACCATGGACCAACAAAAAGGAATAACCGGATAAGATAAAGACAAATTTATAAAGACAAACAGAAAAAAAAGGTAAAAATCAACCAATGAATGAGTGAGATGCTATTAAAGTTAAAAGAATAAAAAGACTCAGGCAGATTTCATTTCCATTAAACCATTCGGCCATTTAGAGAGAGAGAGAGAGAGAGAGAGAGAGAGAGAGAGAGTCAGAGAGAAAAACCTTGAGGGAGGGCCGGACTGCCGGAGCCGGAGCGGAGGAAGCAACGAGTCAACGGCAGATCTCCGATGAGTGATGACCGATCTACCTTCTGGCGTCTACGATCTACAAAAATTTCGTTTCATTTTTCATTTTAGTGACAGTGAGATAAAGAGAGAGAGAAAAAGAGAGAAATACCTTGAGGGAGGGCCGGAGGGAGCACCGGAGCAGAGGCCGATCTCCGATCTGCGATGAGGGGCGAGCGATGACGGCGACGACGAGCGAGCTGCGGCGTCGCGGCGACGTGACCGTGGGTTTGCTGGGGTTTGGTTTTTATTTGTGTATTGGGGATTTTTTTTTTTTTTATAGATAAAAACCTCTGTCTCTCTGTGTTCTCTGTGTTTCTCTCTGTGTGCTCTGTGTTGGTTTGCTGTTGAGTTTGGTTTGCTGTTGAGTTTGATTTGCTCTATAGGCAGTATCGGGCATTGGGGTATGCTTTCTCTGCCACCGATTTGATTTCTCTACCAGCGACGTGATGGTTGGATTTTCTGATTCTCTGTAATTTTTTTTTTTTTTTTTTTTTTTTTTTTTTTTTTTTTTTTCAGTTGAGAATGCATGGGCTTGTCGTGAGCGAGCTACTGGGCTCACCGTGGGCTTAGCTTGCCGTGGGCTTCTCTGTATTTTTTTTTTTTTTTTCAGATTTTAGTTCAATTTTTTTTTGGGCTTTTTTTTTTTTTTTTTTTGGCTTGAAAGTAGAATAGATAATTTTTTTTTAATTTTTTTTAATTTGAGGATGTTTCTAATTTTTGATTGAGGCCTGGGAGAATGGGTGAGAAATTGGTAGGGGGGCCCGGCTGTCTAAGGTTGGGGGGGCCTAATTATTTTTTCTTCATAGTCTAATGGGGAAATTTTTTTTTTTTGCAGGGGCCACGGCCCCCCCAAGCCACTATGTGGCTCCGCCCCTGCAAGCAAGTGTTAATCACACATGATAAATCATGTTATTACCTATTTTGTCTAAGACCTCATTTTACTCGTGCTTAGCTACTAGTTTTGGTGTGGTTTATGTTTGAAATTTTTTACATATCACACCAAACACTAAAAATGAAATAAACAAGTGTTAATCACACATGATAAATCATGTTATTACCTATTTTGTCAAAGACCTCATTTTACTTTATCTTTGCAAGCAATGTTTATATTAAAGCTAATGTAAAACTTGTATACTCAAGATCATTCATTGCCATACATTTTGAATTTGTGAAAAATGATTCTTCTCTCTCTCCCTCACCAGCTCTCTCAAAATCCTCCTCCTCCTATATGTGAAAAACAATTTCAGACTTAGCATATTACACAAAATTTTCATATCTTTGTTGTTTTGCAGTTATATTTCGTTCTTGTGTGTGCCACTAGCCTATATTCATTGAATATTGGAATTTTGGGCATAAAATTCTCCATTAATCACACTTTAAAGAACCCAATGAGAGTTTTGGGCATGTTCTAGCATTTTTAGACCTTGTCACAAAACATCCTTGACAGAGATTTAATGTTAGATTTAGAGAGTGATATTGCTAAAAAAAAGAGAGTTGTGAAAAAATTACAATAAAATAATGGTAATTGCAAAGTAGGCAATTTATGTACATTAAAGTTTATAAAGATAATAAGTTCTCTTAAAAAATTCATATATATATATATATAATGCATGTGTGTAAATGTAATTGTATGTATGTATGTTTGTGTTTTGAATTTCTCTATATTGATATATCAATATGTAATTCGACCCACCAAACTAAAATTTCTGGCCCCACCCTTGATAGTAAATATATGGTATAAAATAGCTTGAGAACTAAAAGTGCTCACAGAAGAGCTACCTGAATATAGTCATTTTTAGTTAAGATTTTATTTATTTTTAGTTTATGAGAAATTTTATTCTTTGAAGTTTAAAATTATTGTTTTTATTTTATAAAAAACTTAAATTTGTCACTTTTAATTATTGTGCCAAGAACCTTGTAGATCAATTAGTTGGCATCTCCTGGTATGTTCATGACATCTAGGGTTCAAATTCCCTCTCTCCCATTGTAACTATTGAATTATCAAAAAAAAAAAAAAAGAAGTGATCTATTTTACTCCTTAACAAACTAAAGTAGTTACTTTGTATATATATGAAGTTATTATTAGGATTAGTACCCTTAAATCCTATTGTATGACATTATGTATGACTTAATGTTGTGATTAATAAAGTTGTTTTATTATTATCTAAAATAATGGTAATATGAATATTTGGAGATTATCATATAGTCTATGAGATGTATAGTATATGATTTATGTGATTTAATCACAAAAGAAGTTCTTTGTAAACTTATAATTTTAGTTCATAGTCGGTGATGAAATTGGGCATTTCATCTGCAAAGACTATAACATATCAACTAAGATGATTTGTCTTGATCATGGAAGTGGAGACTTCTAGTTGATATGTTTTAAGAGTTAAGACATATTGAATTGGATCGCTGTGAGATTTATTATTCTCCTAACGACTGTTAAATGAATAATAAATCTTATGATTTCTATTTACATGAACTCTTAATCTTGAAAGAATAATGGACCTGATCATAAAGTGTAGATTGCTTTGATATATCAGGAGTGAGATCTAAAGTCATGATAAAAACCTCAGTATGTTGGGTAGCCACATTTAGTATTGATGGAACATATATTGTCAAGATGGAATTCATAATCTCTTAATGGAGATATAAAATATTCCCTTGAGATAAGTTTAATGAGTTTAGTTATTCAAAATATTAGGCCTAACTACTTTAGTAAAGAGTTACTAAAGTATGTATTTATGAAGTTGGATTTCATAAATATATGATGAATAACTTAAAAGATTAAATCGGGTACTTAAGGATTAAGATGTAGTAATCTTCAAAGTGGCAGTTTACATTCATAACTTTATATTACTATGAATATTTTATGAAAAGGTTGCATGTACAATAAAGTCTTGGGATATAATTTATTAATAAGGCCTAGAGTGCAATTATATTTATATAGTGGTATTAAATATAATTAATGGTAATTTTGAACTTGTCAAGAGTTGACAGAAAAGCCCAGGACCCATTGGAGCTAGAGTCTTATTTGTTCCCTTTTGGTCCCACTTCAAGCCACATACTAAAGCTCAATTGGAATGGCTCAAAAGTCTAGTCCTATTAGATAATCAGTTACAAGGATAGAAACATATAGAATTTTGAAAAAGAATGATATAGTTTGTATGTGAGTGTTAGACACTCTATTATTCTCCCTTGAACACACACATAAAAACTGATTGAGAGACCACACTTTTTGGGCACAAGTGGAATTGGAATGAAGATTAAAAGTGTTCTCAAGTACTTCTAATATTTGGTTTTGAATTGCACCGCACCAAGGTACATTCTCTTGTTCTTATATTCTGAAATTTACATAATACATGTTATCATTTGTGAATGAAGTAGATCCGTTAATTTTCCATTGCGTATATCTTGTATGCGATACAAACAAGTATTTTTCCAACACTTATAATATTTTAGTTTTTAGTTTGGTCACATCATCTAAGGGACTAAAATTGCTAGATTTATTTTCCCTAGCATACATAAGTAAGCCGTATGTATTTCTACAATTTGTTATATATGTTCGCTGAAGTGTTCTAAACATGTGGTAAGTTGGAATAGTTAATACTAGTTATTAAAGTTCCATTATTTGTTTGTTTGACACTATCATGTAAAGAAAGTTGGATACTAATTTTTTTTAAAATATATTTACATATTTTTATACATAGAATATGCAATCCAATTTTTATTGATCTCAAAAGGCTTGGATGCTATTTGAAAGAATTAGTATATATGTCATATCCTAACCAAATTATCTGGTCAAATTGTGGAGATGATGTAATTACTCTTTTTTTAAGTTGTTTATGTTTTCATTGTTTTTAGAAAAAAAGTGAATAAAATTTTATTGCTATAAAACCCTTTAATCATGGTAAATTTTAGAATATATTAAAAGAAAAAGGAATATATAATGACGTTTTTAAATATAGAGTGGGTATTTTACGTGAATAAACATAATATATTGTTAATTCTAATATATATGTTTGCTAAAATGTCATAAACATGTGGTCTATATGTAACTTATGATCACATCATGCACCATGGTTGGCTGTATTTTCGGTGTATTGTGTGGGACCTATCTAATTGACCAATTTGAATGCAAGAAAATGATATTAATTGGAGATACATTTTTAATTTTATGCTCAATTATCATAGGTTTCTATAATAAAAAAGACGAAGCACAAGTACCATAGTTGTTAACCCATTTAGCAATTATATGGATTGTAATCCTGAGCCAAACCTTAATAGGAATGGGCCTAGGATCAGATTAGCGTATCTTTCATAATTTATATTGCTGGCTAAATTTTAGGGGTGGCAAAATCAACCCAAACTCACCTAATTATTAATTGGGTTAAGTGGGTAGCAACTCAATTAAACCCAATTTAAAGTAAGGGGAAATTACATTTTGTCTACCTATGATTTTCTCTAAAAACACTTTACCTACATGTGGTTTAAAAATTGGCACTTTTCTCATTTGAGATTAGTTCTATTTGTTTCCTCTTACCCACTTCTCTTAAAAATAGGGGTATATTTTTATTTTTGTTACCCTTTTATGTCTCTCTTCTCTCAAAACATATAAAACTAAAAAATTAAGGGAAAAGAAGATCCAAAAGTTAGGTTTTGTAAAAATTAAAACCTAACTTTTGCGCACATCTGCTCATCTGAAGTTATTGATTTGAATTGTGAAAAGCTTTAACTAAGCAGTTTAGAATGTACTGAATGAAGTTCATGTAGTATTAGCTTGTCTAATTACTGGTTTCACAGCAAGTTATGATGTATTGAAGAGAAATTTTTAGCAAAATAACATGCAGTACCGTCTAAAACATTCAATTGGTTTATTGATTGTTGTACCACATACCCGTTGTCCTTCCTATTCTTTTTTCTTCAAGTTTCAAAAATGATTGTTGTGTGTGTGTGTTCTTATGCTATTGTGCGCAAACGAGTAATTTGTGATATAATCTTATTTTTGTTTGCCAGGATTGGGGAAAAACAATTGTAATAGGAGTGGACAAGCTAGGGTCAAAATTGACCCTTTGCTCTTCTTGAGGTCCTTCAAAGAGGGAAAAGTCTCATGGGATCCTTATTTGGAGGACTCAAAGTTAAATCTGATATTCCCATCCTCCTTAAAAAATACTTAGACAAGGTAATTTAACAATTACTATGATTTTCTTTAGTTGCCCATCTTTGATAATTGTAATTAGCTCGTAAATCAATCTTCAATTCAATCTTGTGGTGTGTTCCCCCTTGCTTCATTAGTATCTTTGTAGTGCATGATAAAAAAACTTTTGTCTATATGATAACAAGGTTTGGCCACCTGCTAGTATCTGAGGTGGTGTTAGCAAAAATAATCAGTAGATGATTATAAAAGTTGATACATGAAAAGAAGATGTGCTCAAAGTTAGGTTTTAATTTTTACAAAACCTAGCTTTTAGATCTTCTTTTCCCTTGATTTTTTAGTTTTTTATGTTTTGAGAGGAGAGAGACATAAAAGGATAACAAAAATATAAATTTATCCTTGTTTTTAACAAAGGTGGGTAATGAGTGACAAACGAAGCTAACATCAGGTGGACAAAGTGCCAATTTTTAAACAATAGGTAGGTAAAGTGTTTTTCGTGGGCAAAGTGTAATTTCTCCTAAAAGTAATGTTAATTGGGTTTTAATTGGATACCCAATAAGACCCAAGTATGACTCAAGTATCATTTCTATAAATCAATCAACTCTAAAATATCCCAAAACCACTAAAGAGACCAATGAAACTTCTAGAATTATCAAAATACCCCTTAAACCTAAAAAATGACCGTAATACCCCCCAAAACATTAAAAATGACCAAAATATCCCCTAAACCTATAAAATGACCGAAATAAATCTGAAATCTAAAAAATGACCAAAATACCCCCTAAACCTAAAAACTAACTGAAATACCCTTGAAACCTAAAAATGACCAAAATACCCCTCGAAACCTAAAAAATGATCAAAATACCCTTGAAACCTCAAAATGACCAAAATACCCTCCTAAACCAAAAAGTAAGTTTATAGGTTTATAAACTTACTTTTTGTCAATCAATTTTTTTGTAATCTCCTAAACGGCTTGCACGTCAAGTAAGTTTATAAGTTGTATGTTTGTTAATATGTTAAGGGGACTAATATTAATCTTGTTATGTTGTGATCATTATTGATTTAAATTATAATGATCATTATTAATTTTGCAATCAACTCCTTGGCAAGTCTTTTCCTTTTCAGTAGTTTAGGCAGAAGACACCTAATTTTGATATCATTTTTCATTCTTGTATGTGTCTTGCTCTTTGGAATTCAGCAATAATGTGTCCGTTGTTGTACATAAATGAACATAATTTATTTGTTCTTTCTGTTACATATGTTCGCTACAGTGTCCTAAACAAATGGTAAGTTAGAAGGGTTAACACTAGTTATTGAAGTTCAATTAGTGGTTTATTTGACACTCATGTGTCAGGAAAGTGGGATTCTATTTTGTTTTTTGTTTTTTTGTATGGGGTAAGATTCTAATTTTTATAATATATATACATATGTTTATCCATGGGACATTCACCTAAGATGTCAATAACAAATTGTCATAACATTTTCACAAAAATTGAGGTGTCAATAACTTATAGGTCAAAATAAAATAAAATAATAAAATATTAGAATGAACCTACTACAACTAAAAAAGTATTATGAAAATGTTGTGATATTTTTTAATGTCCACTTTCTCTTGCCTAGGCCATGGCATGCCTGTGGGCACGCTATCAAGGCCTAATAACCTCCTTGGGAGTTTGGGCTACCAAGACCATGGCATGCCTCTGGGCATGCTGCTCAGACGAAATAACCTCTTTTGGACACTTTTTTTTTTTTAATCAAACTTTAAAAAAATTTCATAATTAGGCGGACCCGATAAGAGGGCAAGTGTCGCAAGTCAAGCGATTGAGACTCATTCCCTGTGCAAATTGTAATGGTATAGTTAATGGGATGTCCCCTGACATAGGGGAAAAGATTGATAGGCCTTTGCCATTCTCTTCTTTTAAAAGCATAAGGGATTTAAAAAGTTGCAATGTTTTCTAGGTTGGAGAGCAGGATAAGGTTGAAATCCTTCAAACTTGTCCAATATATTTTTATTGAATAAAAATTTTAAAAATCTAACTGTGAGATTGTATTTTCTTTATAATCTTAAAACACATGTCAAATTTCGACCAAATAGGATATTATTTAATATTCAATCAATAAACTTATTTTTAATGTATAATTTTATACTACAAAAACTTGAATTTAAACATTTGATTGATAAATTAGCTATTGGTCTTTGATCTACTTGAAAATTTACAAATATGAAGGATCTAATTCAAACATGCAATCTAACGGTTGGATTTTCAAAATTCACATCAAATAAAAAGATATTGAATAAGTTTAGAAGGTTTCTCACCAAACTAGCTTGGAGAGAAACCTTTTCCGAGAAAGCCTTCCTCCCATCCGAATTTTCTGATCCAATTCAGTTGTTAAGTACGTGGTGTTTTAAAAAAAAATTAGTAGTCTTTTTTTAAAGAAAACTCATTTAAACCACACAAAATTCAGTAAATATCACATGTCATATTTGACTTTAAAAAAATGAAAATTTAAGCTTTTCCCAGTCCTTTCTCATCAATGGACACCTGACGTATATGAAGGAGTGCAGTTTGCTCCTTGAGCTATAGTGATGTTATAGACAGAATTCGAAAAGGTCAAATGAGAGTGGATCTTTTCCCTTCTAAATTTTATGAATTGGATAAATTCCCTCCAATGTGTTAGTATCTCATGACTTGATAGCTCATACCATTATAACTATTTGCACGTATTTTTTATTTTATTTTATTTTATCATATGACTATTTAGTAGCCAGCCATCTAAATTGATCAATTGATTATAAAATATTTCATGATAAAAAAATAAATGTAGGAAAAACATGCTCATTTTTTTTTTATTTAAGAATCTAGATGCTCAAATATTAGTTCTACAATAATATTACCAAACGGAACCAGATATATTAGGGAAAACGATAAGGTTTAGAGTTTAAACATAAAATCAACGAGATTGGGCCAAATGTATTTTGACGGCAAGTTCATACTTCAATTTGGTGTCTACAGTTGTGAAATGAATTGGAACTATTTTTTATTTTGTTAGAAGAAAATGAATTGGAACTAGGATAGGGAGAACAATTTTAAAAGAAAAAAGAAATTGCAAAATTTGACCCAATGGAGTTGCCTAGGAAAACAAAAAATGAAAACAATCAGTTTAAAAATGAAACTCAAAAACAAAAGCACCCCAAGTTTGCTTTTTTGGCCACCTGTTTCCTCGTGATCTACTGGTTCACATGTACAAATTTTATTTTTTACTTCCTATGTGTTAGTTCAACAGCCTTTGATCCCTTTTAATTAATTGAAACGTGTTAATGATCGTATAACATTATTGTTTCATGCCATTTCAAGTATTATTATTATTATTATTTTATTTTATATATATGTTTTTTAAGTTGTTAGCTTCTTTTTTTCATTAGCTTATTTAGATTGTTAAATAAATTGGATAAAAACACAAGTACATCAGCTTATAAGCTTAAACAAATACGCTTATGGTTTTATTAATTCAAAACTACGAAATTGATGGCCAGCAACAATGATAAGATCTTACATTCTTACTTGCTAGTTGTGCATTCTAATTTACATTCTCTTGTATAATAAATTTTTGGACAAATTACAACTTACCAACTTATAGTTTGGTTGAAATTTAAGTTACCTACCTGTCATTTAAAAGTTGGCACTACAAAAAAAGGTCCTATAGCTATGTTTTTAAAATGCGGCTACAACTCTTGAAAACGTGTCTATAGGTCAATTCGGCCTATAGTCGTGTTTTTAGCCGTGACCTAAAACTTGTAACTATAGGTCTAAGGGGTTTATAGCCGTATTTTTACAAATGCGGTTATAGGCCAAGACCAATGGCCGTGTTTCTAAAAACGCGGCTATAGTCTTTTTTTAATTTTTTATTTTCCTAGCCAGACGGCAAATGCATTGGATATATATATGTATTTATGTATGTAATACAATCAGAGCTCAATGGTGAAAGTTCTAATTTCAACATAACTGCAACCAATAATAGGGATTCTGAGCAAAACAAGCATTCCCCCAAAAAATATTGGATATATAAACACATAAAAAAAACAAAAAAAAAAACACATAAATACATACAAATATATATTTTATTTTATTTTTTAATTATTTGAAAGTCGAAACATACAAATATATCTTAAGGACACATATTCTCGAACAAGTTAAAAGATGTATTGCATTTCAAAACTTGCCATCTTAATAGCAACCACACTCATTGTTTTGATAATTCGCACAAGAGCAACAGTAAAGCTACAACAACAAAACACATTGTTTGCAATTGTCTACCATTAAAACAAAAGTTTAAAGTGCCTAACTTGATAACATAAAACAAAAAATACCATACAATAACTTGCAGATCACTTATAACAAAATTACAAAAAACCATACAATTGTAATTTTCTTTTGGTCTTCATATAATAACTTTGGAATATTGTTTGTCATACATTACAACAGAAAAAGGCATTGAATGAGGTAAGTAACATATTAAAATAGATAAATGGTACCTAAAAGATGCACTAAAGAAGAATAAATTATTTTATAATTGTGCGCTATTTGATCTCTTCAGCAGTTCCATCTCCTCCTCATTGGAAACTTTAGGATCAATATAGCATAACTGGAAGTATGAAACAAAAATAGAATATCATGCCCACCATCAATTTGTAGTAACACCAAGTACCAAAGTTTACTATAGACATATAACCCCTCCATTTATGATAATTTTCAATACATAAGAATATTAACGGTGGATTATAATATTCAACATAGTACCTATAGCCATCCAAAATTCATATTTTTAAGAAACGGCTATATGTATTTTTACAATGATCATCTATTCTTCATGGTTAGGATTAATTGTATCTGGTTTTAACTTTTCAATTTCAGAAATTTCCAAGAGTAGATCAAAAACGTTTTGAAAATCTATGTTACCATCAGTAGGAATATAAAAAGAAGTCATCTTATATTTAAAGTGATTTTGAAGTGAAGCTTGATTAAAATAACTTAAGCTAACTATCATAATACAAAAACATGCAATAGAGATTCCATATTAATTTGAAGAAGGGAATAAGACTTACGACAATGAATTTTCTATCATTGAGCCTTCTTTTACCACCTTTATTGCAGCAGCAACTGCTACACTAGTGAAATCCCCACCTGAAATAAACATGCTCTCACATTCACCATAGATTTTGAAAACTAAAAGAACCAACAAGTAGTAACAAAGTAATAAATATCCTTTCCCCCCTAACCTGATTCTTGAAATTAGCTTTTAATTTATTTGGACATTGTATTGTGAATGAGAAATCATTGAATATTTATGAAATATTTTAGTTACATATCTTTTAAATAAACCAAACCCCCCCCCCCCCCCCCCCCCCCCAAAAAAAAAAAAAAAAACCATGTTTCAAGCACAGTATTGATATCAAAAGCTAAACTACAAAGTTTTATGATAAGTAATTAATCCAACAATTGACTTGGGGAAGGATTAATTCCAAAAATACAAATAAGGGACTGTTGTAGAATGGTAACAGACCTCAAACACATATGAGTGAAAGTTAAAGCCACCTTCAATAATTTTTAATATATCATAATCTTTGATCATTTAAGTATTAACAAAATTAATGAATGTAGTAGCAAACCATAATGGCCATTTATAATTGGCATATATTATAATCTTTAGGTAATTTAACAATTTTAGCCTAAGAAAATTTGGTTTAACTTAACAATGTAATAGCTGTACAAATTTGCAGCTAATAAGGTAGTCATTGTAAAGAACATTTATCTCATGCAATATAGATTTCCTTATTGTGGTTGTTCATACAATTTAACATTTATTTTGTATTGGATCAAATGTCATTAGCTAATTCTAGAAAGTATGATGTGAAGGAATCTAGAAATAAAGGAATTAACTGCATGCTATAGAGAACAAATTAAAGAACAATACTAATTTGTAGCGGGTCCTAATCAAGTGAATGTTAAGATGCATGCACCTCTACTAGTAAGCTAATATCTATATTTGCATAATCAATTAAGGTTTTTCTTTTTGTAACTCTTCAGCCATTGTTCTTACCTGGCAGTTACAGACTTCTCTCTTCGCACATGTTCACAAACACTTTTACCCTAGGTCTTAAACTTCCATTTAAAGTTTTATCCTGAGAATCAATATAGGTAGCATTAAAGCTTCTAATATAAGAGTAGTGAACACCTAGAACATACCGGTCTATGCAAAGTGATTCATTGACTTGATATGGGTAATTGGCAAAAGGGAGGGAAAAAGGGAGCTACAAATTTAAGTCTTCTACAATATAGTATTTTTCCTCAAAAAACACACATATATTAAATTATAAGTTATAACACTATTTTCTCAGACTAAATAAAGCAGTACAAATTCTGTTTGGTTCAAAGTTTTGGATCAATCGATCAATAAAACATGCCAAACAGTTTTGAAAAGAAAATTATAAAATGTATTTATCCTTAGACTAATTATAACTTATTAGGATAAATAAGTCAAGAACATAAATTTTTCTGAAATTATGTATTCCTAATTTATGTTTGGCTTAAATTATTTTTTTAAATATGTTTATTTAGTTCATTTGAGTCTTTGACTAGGTTTATTTATTTATTTATTTATTTTTTATAAGCCTTTGACAAGATAAAGTTTTTTAAAAACTCATATTTTTAAAAAATTAAACTTATTTTCAGAGTATTTTGAAAAATAGAACACTTTCATAACTTGTTAAGTTGACAATTTGCAATTGGAACAACACCAATTACACCTAAACTAACAATTTACATGATTTTATCATGCATCAATCGCTACAAGCACGTTAACAACTATAAAAATTTATATATAATGTTTATTCCTAGACTTATTATAACTTTTTAATAAGATGAGTTAGTCAAGAAAATAAGCTATCCTAAATACACACTACCTGCTAAAGAAATTTCCAAAAAAAAAAAAAAAAAGGGTGAGAAGAAGGCCTACATAAGTTATTAACAATAATTATTAAAAATTAGTTTGATAGGTAAAAAATAAAAATATATAAAATTTTGGATTGATGCAAAAAACAAAGCCCCACATTTGCCTTTTGAATGATACCCTATAGGCCGTGGGTTTGAAATTGGCAATTAGTCGGCACAAAGTTAGTTTACACAATTCCCAATATATATTCCCAAATGGGAATGAAGCTGGACACCACACCAGTAAGACCTAAAAATAAAATAAAAATCTTTACTGGTAAATAATTTCAGAGAAAGAATAGTGCTTGAAATTTTCTTAACAAATTGACATAAATTTTTGAAATTGAATAAGATTTGGGGGGAGATGCTTTGAAAAGTAGAGCATTGAAGAGTTGAAGTTGGCAATTTGGTAGATGGGCGTGGGGCTTGAAATTTATGAGGGCAATTTTGGTTGCAAAAAAACTTTGGAGGTTGCTCGTTAGGATGTGACAGACAAGTAGGGAATTGACTAAAATTACTACTTAACAATTAAGATACCAAATTCACTATAAAAAAGAGAGAGTATTAGAACTTACTATAAGTTCCCAAGTATAGATATATGTTACCACAAACTCTTCCAATTCTTGCTTCCCAACACCCATTATGGTGATGCCTATCAAAATTAAATGTGTTTAGTGGGGTTCAAACTTGGACAACATATCAATTTGTTTAAACTCTCTAGCTATCAACTTTTAATAATTGTGGCTTATGATCGATTACAAATAAATTCTTTATCTCGTTAAATAAAAAATATATCTCATGAACGGACAAGATAAAGTTTTTGGAGGGTGATATCCATTATTTTACCAACTACTTCTCCAATAATTTTGGTAAGATTCCCTGTTAATTACTGCTTTCTTTGTGAGGTTGATACCCAAGGTTCGACACCTATCATTCATCGTATCCATTTGCCTTTATATATAATCTTTGTTCATTATTTTTTTTTTTTTGAGATATTGTTCATTATTGAAAATAATTGATGTTTTAAAAAGTAATACACAAATAAATAAATTATAAAAAAAAAAAACTTCAAACAAAATTGTTGACAAAGACACCCCTCAAACCAAAAAAGAAAAAGAAAAAAGAGATGATAATAAGTAATTTATAGTGTGTTTTTCTCCTCAAAATATTTTGGTAGATTTTTTTTTTTTTTGATAATTCTATTGTTACAACAAACTAAAGGAGAGATTTAAATTATAATTCTCCTCATAAAAGAGACTAATTAATATCACAAAATTATGAAAAATTATTAAGTATTCTCTAAATAAAACCACTTTGTGCTCTCTTATTTTACATTAGTAAAAATAATTATTACATAAAAATAAGAAATATCATATGAATATATCACTATATTCTTAAAATATTGAATAATCACTATTAAATTATAATTCTCCTCGTAAAAGAGACTAATTAATATCACCAAATTATGAAAAATTATTAAGTATTCTCTAAATAAAATGACTTTGTGCTCTCTTATTTTACATGAGTAAAAATAATTATTACATAAAAATAAGAAATATCATATGAATATATCACTATATTCTTAAAATATTGAATAATCACTATTAAACTTCTAGCCGCTAATTAGCATTGGATTATTTGTAGTTGAGCTTTTGAGTACAAATACAAATTATAATTCCTCCGTTCATTTTGTGTATAGCAGCTGCTTGGTTTTGACTTTTGACACTCTGAAAAAAAAAAAAAAAAAAAATTATCCGCCTAGGTGAATGCATGATTTCTTAGAAGGGAAAAAAGAAAGGTGTCCACACTAGTTTTTTTTAGTATAAAACTTTGGCATGTAAATATAAGTTCATAAAAATTATAATTTTTCGAACCTTATCCTAAGTGCATGCAATTAGGTTTTCCTATACAATGTACAAAGGCATTATTTTTAATTAATTAAAAAAAGAAGCAAATCACAAATATACCTCACATGCCTTCTCATCAATAAAACCAAATTTTATCTTCAAACTTTGTACGGCCGATAGTATTGTACATATATTCTACTTTTATGCATGTTTACCTTGAGCTAAATACAAATGTTGGGTTTCGTTAAAAAATAAAAATAAAATAAAATAAAATAAAACAACAACAACAACAACAACAACAACAATGTTGGGGAGGAGAATAGTAGAATACTGTTTGTTTGTTTGTTTTTCTTTTTAATTGTTATTCTTTGAAGGAAAATCTTGATGATGGCCACAGTAAATCTAGAATTAAACTGAAAATACCAAAAACCTGCCATGAAACTTCCAATTCAGTTAAGGGATGGTAAAAAATTTCTTTAGGATTTATCCCAACAAAAAAAGAAATAAAATATACAAAGTTTTAATTTGATGATAAAAAAAAAAAAAAAAAATTATCAGAGGAACCGAGTAGTTGCACTATTTCTATTTTCTAGACATACAAGCATGATATAGTTGATCAATTAAGTAAGTGTAAAAAATCTTAAAAATTGAGAGATCCTTACAAATATGAGATTTTAATTTTATTGATGTTAATATATATTATTCTTTTTTTTTTCTTTTTTGTGATGTTGACTTGTGCTATCTCCATCCAACTAGTTGTATAAATTTTTAGTTTCTTAGAATCTTACCCATTAAAAGGTCCTAAAAAAAAAAAGGTCCTATAGGTCCTCATTTAAAAAAAAAAAAATTTATTTGGCTGGACCTATAGCCATGTTCATAAATGTGGCTATAGGTCCTCCTTTTAAAAAAAAAAAAAAAAAAATATTTGGCTGGACCTATAGCCACGTTTATGAACACGGCTATAGACTTAACCTATAACTGCGTTTTAAAAATGCAGCTATTGGTTAGCTATAGCCGCGTGTTTTAAACACGGCTATAGGTCCTCCTTAAAAAAAAAAAAAAAAAAAAAAAAAAAAAAAGGCTGGACCTATAGCCTCTTTTTTTGAACACGGCAATAGGCCCTATCCTCCTCCTTAAAAAAAAAAAAAATGGCTGGACCTATAGAATGCAACAATACGCCCTATCCAAAAAATGCGGCTATAAACTTAACCTATAGCCACATTTTAAAAACGCACAGCTATAGGTTAAGTCTATAGCCACATTTTTGTAAACACGGTTATAGCCCGCGTTTTTTGTAGTGCGGACTTTACTTACTTGAGATTGATTTCGTTAAGTTTCCATAACCCACTATAGTTAGAAACACAAAAAACATAACAAAATTAAAAGAAACAAGATCAAAAAGTGGTTTTTGTAAAAAAATTTGGAAGCTTCAAGAGCTATAACAAGAACACAAAATCAAAATTTGTTGTTGTTGTTGTTTTTTTTTTTTTTAATTGGTGCTTGGCTCAAAAAGTTTTATGTATCTCCTTAACTCTCTATTTCCTTTCTCAGCCATTGACCTTGACATGAGGAGGTTGAGATTTTTTTTTTCTTGGGTTTCAATGATGGTGGGCTTTGATTTTAGTGAGATGGATGTGGCTAGTCCTTTTTTTGTTATTTGAAAGATGGCTTCAAATATTTCTTCTCATGGGTGGCAAGATAACTTAGTGTTGGAGAAAAATGCTTGGTTTTAGTCTTTTGGCATCATGATTTCAGTAGGGATACTCGTAGTGTCAGGAGCATCTTGAGGAATTGATGCAGCAGGAAAAAGATTATGCTATGTACCGCTTCAACTTTAAAAATATTGTTAACGGACAAATGTAAAATCATATATTCAATTTAATTGTGTTATCCATAAAGATTATCCAATTTCTCTTACCTAGAGATGTAAATTTTGAAGTGCACTAAAAACAGGTATACACAAAATTCTTAGCAAATGATTAATGACAAGTAAAAGCAATGTTCCCCATTGTATTCCTTACAATCTGGTAAAAAAATCTCTTTGCGTTGTAAGTACTCCTATGTTTTGCACTGATTCTTTATGGTAAGTAGTGAGTTGACAATGGTTTCAAGAAAGTTGTATTTGGTAAGAGTGTTCTTAGGACAAAGTTTCACCATTTTAAGATATATGCTTTTAGATATTGATTTTTATGTTTTTGTTATATTTTTGTGTTTTTTACGGTGAAAGTACAGTTGTGGGTTACAGAAGCTTAACGGAGTGAACCTCATGTGGTTAAAGTGCCAGCTTTTAAACCTTAGACAGACAACTTAAATTTCGATCAAATCATAGGTGGATAAATTGTAATTTGCCCTAATTTTTTTTATTGTCCTTTTTACTCCAGTAACTGCATAAAAATGACTTTAAACATATAAGTCAGCCTCACCATGTTTCTCCAAACAATGTGTTTTTGCTTAGACAGTCACAACTTTATATGAATTATAAAATGGCGAAAATGCACTTTTGATCCAAACATTTTGGATCAATTCCCATTTTGATCCCAAAATTGATTTCGTTACTAATATAGTCCCTAAAAAAAGAAAATCATTTTTAAAATGGTCTCTGCCGTCAACCTACTAACAAAAACCTCCTACGTGGTAGATGGAGTGCCCTACTTGCTGACATGGCGCTAATGTGGCCATTAAAATATTATTAAAAATAATTATTTGGCATTTTTAAATACCACATTAGCATTTTAATTAATAAAAAATTAATTTTAAAAAAAGGCAAGTCATAAATTTTTTTAAAAAATTTAAAATAAACATTAATCTAATTAAATTATTTTTCTCTTTAGTTTTCAATTTTTTTTTATTTACTTTTCATTCTAATTAAATTAGTTTTCATATATTAATTGTTTAAAACATTTTTTTTCAATTGAGAATTTTCAGAATATCAAGTTCTTCCCCAATTCTGTTCTTATTCTTCCTTTCTCTTCACACAGACTCTCTCTCTTCCTTCCACCTAGAGCCCTCCATGAACAACCACTTTAAGCTCTAGGAATTTGTTGATTCTCACTCTCCCTCTCTTTGATCTTTCTCTCTAAACTGATTGAGTGCTCTGGAATGGGATTGGTTTAAATCAAGTTCTCAAGCACAACCATGGAGCTTTTATGGATGAGTGAAGGCAGCGGGATCAGTTTGGATGAGTGAAGGTGGTGGGATTAGTTTGGATGATGGGTCGGTTGGATTCATGGGTTATTTATCGGTTGGTGGTGGGTATTGTGTGTTGTTATGAAACCCCAGATCTGTGGTGGTTGTGGATTGGTTTGGATTCGTGGGTTACGATTGGTTGTTGAAGGGTGTTGTGAAACATAGATCAGTTGTTAGTGGGTGTTGTGAAACATAGGTAGGTGGTTGGTAGCTGGGTGAGTCACAGAAGCGAGAGAATTAGAGAGGGAGGTGTTGGTGAACGGCAGCTTGTATTGATTCGATTGTTGTCACGGCATTGCAGGCGGCAACCGAGTTCTGGGTTTCAAAGTGAGTTTGGTGATTGTAGAACTGTGGGTTGTTGTATGTGGGTTTGGTGATGTATAACTTGTTAATGGACCCAGCTTTGTGTTCATTATCTGGGTTTTTGCTATGTGTTCACTTTTTGGGTTTATGTTAATAGAGAGATGGAGAGTTTAATAACATTGTGATTTCGGTTGCAACGTTTGTTGTCGATTTTTCTTTTGCTCAATTTGGGTTTTTGCTATCATCTTAGGCTCATATTTTAATACTACTGTGTGTGTATGAGTTTGAGACTGCAGCTGTCTGTGTGTTTGAATCTATGAATGTTATAGTATTGGTGCTTTTGATTTTTGTTTTCTCTTCTTACTCGTGTTCTTCATTTAGATTAAGAAATAATTAATTAAGATATAAGGATTCCAAAGTCCACCCAGATGTGAATTTTTCTGGTTTTGAACTTTTCTGGGCTTGAGGATGTATGTTCTTACGGAAGAACAAAATTAATTAGATTAATGTTTATTTTAAATTTTTTATTTATTTTCTGACCTAGCTTTTTATTTTTTTATTAATTAAAATGCTGATGTGGTATTTAAAAATGCCAAATAATTATATTAATAATATTTTAATGGCCACGTCAGCGCCATGTAAGCAAGCAAGGCACTCCGTTTGCCACGTAGGAGGTTTCCGTTAGTGGGTTGCCGGCATGGACTATTTTAAAAACGATTTTCATTTTTTAGGGACTACATTAGTAACAAAATCAATTTTGGGACCAAAATGGGAATTTGCTCAAAATGTAGAGACCAAAAGTGTATTAAAATGCTGATGTGGTATTTAAAAATGCCAAATAATTATATTAATAATATTTTAATGGCCATGTAAGCAAGCAGGGCACTCCGTTTGCCACGTAGGAGGTTTCCGTTAGTGGGTTGACGGCATGGACTATTTTAAAAACGATTTTCATTTTTTAGGGACTACATTAGTAACGAAATCAATTTTGGGACCAAAATGGGAATTGGCTCAAAATGTAGAGACCAAAAGTGTATTTTTGCCTTATAAAATATCATTTTGGCCAAATGATATTTTATTTCAAACATTGTAAGCCTTGTATTAACACGCTATAAAGTATAAGACAAGAATACAAGTACATGAACTATCCTAGAACCATCAAAGATTTCTTACTTGATAGAAGATAAGTTGAACTTCACAAACCAAAAATCATCAGTAAGAATGTAAGCCTCCATTTTCTCTCTTTTTTCTTTAGCTGGTAATTAAATTGAACATTGTCTAAAGGCATTGACAAACTTGACTCCCTAGATTTTCTTTTAAGCCGATGCACATTGAATGTTTATCTATCAACAGAATCACAAATCTTTACATCCTATAAATGCATATCACATTTTGCCTTTAATAATTCACTGCCTCCTTCTTCCATTTACCTTTTACGTACTTGACAAAAAGATAAGGATAACAGATAAATACATGCTAATGCAGAATGTTACACTTTTTATTCTACAGATCAGCTCCAATACAACATGAAGCATAATTCTGGAGCCAGTATCGAAGAACAAGTATATAACTTCTACATATTGAACAAACAAACATGCTACAAAGACATAAACAAAGGAAACATGCTAATAAGTTCTAAACTTCAGGAACCAACTAGAGGACTGATCTGATCCTTCTTTTAAGTCAGTGCAGTTCTTTTTTGTTGGTACGGTTTCAAGTACTTCCTTTCTGCATTGAGGGGCCTATATCATTTCAATACCCAAGTGTTCATATCTAGTGAATCAAGCTACTGAAACTATAGGAGGAAACATGCTAATAAGTTCTAAACTTTAGGAACTAGCTAGAGGATTGATCTGATCCTTCCTTTAAGTTAGTGCAGTTCTTTTTTGTTGGCATGGTTTCAAGTACTTACTTCCTTTCTGCATTGAGGGGCCTATATCATTTCAATACCTAAGTGTTCACATCCAGTGAATCAAGTTACTAAAAAATATGGAGTCGCCATTTAGATTAGGTCTAGGAACCATAAATATAGTGTCTTTTCGTGGAAGGTCTGATCTTACTACCGGAGCACATATCTGGAGTTTAGGTATGGGGATGGGAAGGTGTTAGGCACCCAACCCCACCCGACTCGTGAGTCGGCTTCCACTCATGAGTCGGCTTCCACTCATTGTGTCTTACGTCTTAATCTCATTAAATGCAAGTTCAATATTTATCATTCTATATTGGCACACATGCTAACACGCATCTAGCATACAACATGACATTTCATCCCAAACCTTAACATACCTCTATCATGCATCTCAATATATCCAAACCCTAGCATGCATCTATCATACATGGCATTATATCACACCCAAGGCAGAAACATAGACATGGCAGCATCAAAGAATTATAGGAGAGCATCAAGGACATCAAGAACAGAACATATCCATCCAAACTCACATGTCATGTTCATCAAGCCTAAACCAGACCATGTCTCAATCAAATGCACACACATACGAATGCATGCCTTACCTCACTTATGTAATTAACATAGTACAATGATAATTTCGAATTCGTTCATTAAAAAAATAAAAGGAAAAATATATTTTTTTCAATTGATAATTTTATGATTTTAGAAAATCAAGATAGCCTAATCTTAAGGATAGATGAATTGGGTTTGGTTTATCTACAAGATTACATATGGAGGCATTTGATGGCCTGACTAGCTTCCAATATGAGAAGAACATATTGTAAGATTGGCCCCAAGATTTGCAAGGATACAAGTGATATTTGCTTTTAGATTACAAGAAAAATAAGAATAAACACTTTTATATATATATATATATATATATATGAGATTAAATTCGGTAAGAACGTGATGTAAAACTCATATTTTACCCCTCCAATATCAACATGACACATTATTTTATTACATATTTAAGAATAAGCACAATCATATCCAATCAATTTTAATACCCATATAAAAATCCAACCAAATTAGGAGTTTATTGAGATGTTATTAGGTGTGGTAGGATGTATTGAATTTTAAATAAAATGTTGATGTAGTAATCTCCTATTGGATGGGTTTTACACCCCATCCTTACCCGATTTGGACTATATATATATAAAAAGAATAAACAAAAAAGAAATGATTTTCTCCACAAAAAAAAAAAATGTGGCATTTGAAAATTTCAGCTACCTTAAAAAGGTTAAATCAGCAACATGTGAATTTATCTCATACAAAAGCAAAATTAAAGTTAATTTTTCTAAATTTTCTATATTTAGTATAAAGAGGAACCAATTTTTTTTGAAAAAGGGTTAAAAAAAAAATTTCCTTGGTGGATATATTTTCCATCAATAATCTACTGATATAATATTAAATAGTATTCCGTCAAAAAAATTAAGTTGTAAAATGAAAATATTTAAAATTTTAACTTAAACAGTAAGGCAAAAGTATTAAAATTTTCATATGATTTTTTAAAAAATGTCTTGCACATGAAATGACTTTATGAAGCTCTGAACTTTTCAAGTCACTACTAATATTTTCATAGTTTATTTATTATTTATTATTATTTTTTACTAAAAACAGTAAACATAGGTGGTTTCAGTTAGCTTAACTAGTAAGTCTTTGATGATTAAATAAGAAATTTGGAGTTTAATTTCTGTTTATACCAAAAACTGATTGATGTCTCGGTCTTATATATATATAAAACACAAAATATTCTAATTAAGTTAAGTTAATTCATCAAAAAATTAAGTTAAGTTAATTCTTTGTTACAAAATTTTCTAGTTTGCATATTTGTTTATTAATAATTAATAATTTTAATATTTATTAGAAGGAGTTACTGGACTAAGGCACCTAACATAAAAAAATTTATTTAATTTAATTTATTTTCCCTAATCAAATGTTGATTAAACTATAGTCTTTTCTAAAAATTCTCTTGTTTTACTTTTGATTTATTAGTACTTATTAATTAAATATTCATTATATATAAATGGTTTTTGCGGAATTTTTTGTGTGCATTGCACAAATTAACAACCAGTAATAATATAACTAAAACATAAAAGATAACTTAGTGAACAAGGTTCGTATGAGATACATTTTACTATCAATTGTTGATCTCTGTTGATTATCTATATACTAAATATAATTTGTAAGAATGACTCCTAGAAAAATTTGGAAATTTCCTTCCTCTTAACATTCTAATTTTATTGGATTACATACACATTAATCTCATTGATGGGATAGCATTCACTTTTCACGTTAGGCTTCATTTGTTCTATTATAAAATGTTTTATGGAAAACATATTTGGCCAAAATGGCCAAATACCACATTTTTTGGAAATTTTTAGCAAAAAAACACTGTTTCGGAAATAAATGGCAAAGTACCACTTTTTCTAGAACTCGAGTTTCAGAAACACGAGTTCCTCATCAATTTTGCCACCGTGGCACTGTTGAGTTGGAATTTGTGCGATTAAAAAAAATTATGTGGTACTCGAGCTTGGTAAACTCGAGTACCATGTGTTGAGGTCCAAAATTTCACAACAAAGCCCATTCCATAAAAAAAATAAAGAAGGCCCAATTTGTGCAACAAGAAGAATCGACATCGAGGCCCTATGTATGTTCAGATTTCCAGCAAAAGAGGCCATTAAAAAGTCCAGCAAAATCCAATGAAAGAACTGGGGCAGGATCCCTAGAGGCTTGGGATCCTTGGAACGTACAGCATAGTGGGATTGAGACAGCTTAAAAGGAGTATCACAAAATACGAGAAATGAAGAACAAATATGTCCCTCTCAAGCACCCAATGGTGCAGCAAAGAAATAGAAAGCTTCAAGAGTGACAATTCATGAACAAAAGGCTGGTACCCCGAGGAACCAAAATGAAGAACTATAAAGGGAAGTGGCTGGGAAAACCTTCAACCCAGCAGGAATGGATTTTGCTCACTTGGGAAAAATGACAGTAAGGAGGACAGCCAAAAAGCTAAGTCTAAGAGGTAAAAGGCCTTGAAAGAAAAGAGGGTAAATGTCAGCTATCCAAAATGGAAAGTCAGTAAGTGGCTTTTAGGAAAACAGGACTAAAAGATGAAACCTTTAAGAAACAGAGAAAGAATCAACGGTCAGAATGGCTGGCATAACAGGGGCTCTGGGACCCAGGGAGCCAAAGGGGGAGAATCAGTGGTATCCAAACCCTAAAATGACACTATAAAAAGGGGGAAGTAGCCAACATTAAGGGGCATTATGCAGAATAGAAAATCACAACAGAATTATGCAGAAAACTTTGTAAAGATTCAAAGAAAGTAGGGAAAATAGCTCCCGGTATCCCAAAACAGCCACTATAGAAGGTACTTGGATTCAAAGGGATTCAAACTTTGCAAGTCTTAGAAGCTTAGATAGCCATCTAAGTCTGTAATTTTTGAACTTATTTGGACCTTGTATCACATCTTAGTGAGCATATTGTAATCCACAATTTAAGAAAAATAATGAAATACCTTATATTGATTTGAGGATCTCTAACAATTATTTGGTGTATTTCTTTATTACATTGTCTTCCTTTACTATTTCTTGCTAAAATCCTTCTCACCTAACTATCTTGGAAGGCAATGCCCAAGCAAAGCCACTTGGACTTAAGTTCCAAATCCCACAAGTCTTGTGCAAAAGCACTAAGTCTGTGAGAATTGGGGCCAAGATCCTCGTGGTTGAATCATTCTCATGAAACTCATTTACATATATGTATATGTATTAAAATGTATATCCTAATCTAAGAAACTAATAATTATTTGAAGATATGTGTATTGTATAGTGTGTTTTTTATCTAGCACCCATAGAGGTAAAGGGAAAGGACAAAGCTTTATTGCATAATAAACATGGAAAAAGATCATATAGTTTAGAGAATCAGCATTCTGGGTTCTTACAGGCCTAGTACACCTTAGGATCCCACGACAGTGCGCCCTGGGGTACCAAGTGAAGGAACTCTTTTAAATGAAGAATTGCATTTTTCATCTTGAGGAGCTTTATGTGACTTGCGCACAACTTGGTTCGTAATTAGCCCCATTTAGCTACGGTGAGCCAAGCATAGTCCACCAAAACTACAACTATTTGGCCCAGGATCCTTGGGCCTGTGTGCTAAAGAAAAAAGCACTCTCACATTTTGGTGACTCCACTGGGGACTGGGAAAAAGGAGAGGGAAAAAGCAGTCCCTGCACAAGCATGGCTTGCTCTACAAGGATGAGAGGCTTGCTCTGCAAGGATGAAGCTTGCTCTACAAGGATAGGGGGCAGGACCTCACCACTATAAAAAGGCCCCAACATCCTCATAAAAAGGTACGCGCGTAACTGACTCCTCTCTAGCACTCTAAAGTTGTAAAAAGCATTTTCTGACTTAACCTTCGGAGTATGTTTGGCTGGCTCCACACCGGTGCCCTTTGAAGGTGTTTCTGTATTGTTATCTCTTTCAGGCAACGGTTATTCGAGTACAAGGACCGTGTATCTCACTGGTGAACATTTTTGGCATCATCAGTTGGCGCCGTCTGTGGGGAAGGCGATCGTGACAGCTTAAGCCATTGTCGCCTCCCGAACACAAGAGTTGCATGGTACTCACATGCTCGATGGCCAACACCAACGACGTTCAAGGCGACGAGCCACCGAGGCCCACCGCATTAGAAAGACAGGTTTAGACCCTCGCGGCCGCAGTAGAACGCCTCACAAAACAGAATCACGACCTGGAGGAACAGTTGCGACAGAAGAACCCGGGACACAACGGTCAGGAGGAGAACCAGGGGGACAGCTCCGAAAGAAGGGGGCTTGAGAAGTAAGAGGGCAGTAATGAGCCCAGTAGAACGGAGAGGCGGAATTCGAGCATGCCCTCCCTCACGAATGCGACCCTACCGCCCATCCTCGCAGAGATGCAGGCGATGAAAGAGCAGATGGAGGTCATGATGAACGCCCTCATGGGACGCGTCTCCAGCGACCTTGACGATTTAGTGAATAAGACAGACTCGCCGTTCACCGCACCAGTCAACTCCTGTCCCCTGCCGCCGAAGTTCCGGATGCCACAGGTTGAGAGCTACGACGGGATCAAGGACCCGTTAGATCATCTGGAAACCTTCAAGACCATGATGCACCTCCAAGGGGTACCGGACGAAATCATGTGTAGGGCCTTCCCTACGACGCTGAGGGGCGCGGCCAGAATCTGGTTCAGCAGACTGACGCCAAATTCGATCAACACCTTCAAGGAGCTAAGTGCCCAATTCACCTCGCACTTCATCGGGGGACACAGGTACAAGAAATCTACAGCATGCCTAATGAGCATCAGGCAGCGGGAGGACGAAACGCTGCGGTTATACATAACTCACTTCAACAAGGAAGCACTTTCCATTGATGAGGCCGATGACAAGATTCTGGTGGCAGCCTTCACGAATGGCCTGCGGAAGGGAAAATTCCTGTTCTCCTTGTACAAAAACGATCCGAAGACCATGTCTGAGGTACTCTACAGGGCCACGAAGTACATGAATGCGGAGGACGCACTATCGGCCAGGGAAGACAAACCCAGGAAGAGAGAGAGACCGGAAGATACCAGGCAGGACCACGGAAAGAAGAAAGCAAGAACGGGAGACAGGCGCGAGGATAAACGTTCTAAACCCCCAGGAGGGAGATTCATAAGATTCACCCCTCTGAACGCCCCGCTAGACCAGGTGCTTATGCAGATCAAAGACGAGGGATCTCTGACGTTCCTAGGGAAGCTGAAGAGCGATCCAGCCAAGCGATCCAGGAACAAGTATTGCCGTTTCCACCGCGATCACGGTCATGACACTGCGGATTGCTATGATCTGAAACAGCAAATTGAGGCCCTCATCAGAGAAGGAAAACTGCAGAAGTTCGTCAGCAAGGATAGGACGGACGCTCATGCACGGGAACAGGCCTCCCGGCGGGAAAACGACCATCAGAAGCCCCCTATTGGGGACATAAGGATGATTATAGGGGGCACGACAGCGACGAGATCATCCAAGAAGGCCCGGAAGACCTACCTTAGGATGGTCCAAAATGTGCAGACAACGGGTTCAGTACCCAAGATGGCACGGAGAGAAAGTCCGATTATTGGGTTCTCGGAGGACGATGCGAGACGCCTCTACCATCCGCACGATGACGCCCTCGTCGTCAGTTTAAGGGTAGGAGATTACAACGTACACCGGATGCTGGTCGACAACGGCAGCTCGGCAGACATCCTGTACTACCCAGCATTCCAACAGATGGGAATGAATAGAGCACGGCTAACACCAACGCATGCCCCGTTGGTCGGCTTTGGAGGAACAAGGATACTCCCGTTTGGAGCAATCACACTCTCAGTGGCGGTCGGTGACTATCCGCAGCAGATCACTCAAGACGTGACCTTCTTAGTGGTCGACTGCTCATCCGCATACAACGGTATAATAGGGCGACCAACACTGAACTCTTGGAAAGCAGCGACCTCAACATACCATCTGATGATCAAGTTCCCTACTGAGTACGGAATTGGAGAATTGCGAGGAGATCAGGTGGCCACCCGGGAATGCTATGTCGCCATGCTGGAAATGGAGGATCACCAGCAGACCTTGTGCATTGGCGAGCAGCGGACCGTCGCAGAGCCGGTAGAAGAGTTGGAAGAAGTCACGCTCAATGAATCGAGACCCGGACGGACGACCAGAATGGGCACCCTGGCCAGCCAGACGGTAAGGCAAGACTTGGCAAACTTCCTGAAGAGGAATCAGGACATATTCGCTTGGAGCCACGAAGATATGCCAGGAATCGATCCGTCAGTGATAGTCCATAGGCTGCATGTCAACCTGGACTCCTCCCCAGTCCGGCAGAAGAAGCGGGTGTTCGCGCAGGAACGGGACAAAGCGGTGGCGGAAGAAGTTAGAAAACTGCTGGAGGTGGGGTTTATCCGAGAAGTCTACTACCCCGACTGGCTAGCAAATGTGGTCATGGTGAGAAAGAACAGCGGAAAGTGGAGAATGTGCGTTGACTTCACGAATCTTAACAAGGCGTGCCCGAAAGACAGCTATCCGCTCCCAAGGATAGACACTCTGGTAGACTCGACGGCCAGACACGAGCTCTTGAGTTTCATGGACGCCTTCTCAGGCTATAACCAGATTAAAATGGAGGAGGAGGATCAGGAGAAGACCTCTTTTGTAACCAGCCAAGGACTTTTCTGCTACAAGGTGATGCCTTTCGGACTCAAGAATGCGGGGGCTACATATCAAAGGTTGATGAACAGGATGTTCGCGCACCAGCTCGGCAGGAACGTACAAGTCTATGTCGACGACATGTTGGTGAAGAGCGTGCGCGAGAACGACCATCTCAGCGACCTTCAGGAGACATTTGACACCCTTCGGTCGTACAACATGAAGCTGAACCCAAGCAAGTGTGTGTTCGGGGTTACGGCAGGGAAATTCTTGGGATTCATGGTGTCCCAAAGGGGTATAGAAGTCAACCCAGAGAAAATGCGAGCCATAATGGAGTTAGAGCCCCCGAAGACAGTGAAGGCAGTCCAGAGCTTGAACGGAAAAGTTGCGGCCCTGAACAGATTCGTCTCCAAAGCGACAGATAAGTGCTTGCCTTTCTTCCGAGTATTGAAGAAATCATTCGAGTGGACGGACGAATGTCAGAAAGCATTCGAGGACTTGAAGAAGTACCTGTCGTCCCCACCACTTCTCAGCCCGTCCGTGCCAGGAGAAGAGCTATATCTCTACATTGCGGTCTCGCAAGCAGCCGTCAGCGCGGCCTTGGTACGGGACGACGGACGCTCCCAACGACCAGTCTATTTTGTGAGCAGGGCGTTTCGAGGAGCAGAAGAAAGGTATCCCCGGATGGAGAAACTGGCCCTTGCCCTCATGACCGCTGCACGGAAACTCAAACCCTATTCCCAAGCTCATGTAATCGTAGTCCTGACGGACCAACCTCTGAAGAAAGCAATGAGCAGCCCCGAGGCGGCAGGAAGAATGGCCTTGTGGGTAATTGAGCTAAGCGAATTCGACGTACGGTACCGTCCACGAACTTCGATGAAGGGGCAAGTAGTGGCAGACTTCATAGCAGAGTACACCCAGCCGGAAGACGAAGGGGCTGAAGAACAGAAACTGTGGATCATTCACACGGACGGGTCATCAAATCAGCACTCAGGAGGAGCCGGTGTAGTTATGCGGACACCAGAAGGGGATAAGATTGAGTGCATGATAAGACTAGACTTCCCTACGACCAACAACGAGGCGGAGTACGAAGCCTTGGTAGCTGGATTGGATCTCGCAAGGGTCGCGGGCGCCGGAAACATGATCATACATTGTGAATCTCAGGTGATAACCAGTCAGATCAATGGCGATTTTGAGTGTAGGAACGAGAGGATGAAGAAGTACCTGGAGGAAGTGAAGGGTCGAATCGCCGGCCTCGAGGTCAAATTCGTTCAGATCCCAAGGGAGGAAAACGAGTGCGCCGACCGTTTGGCAAAAGCGGCCTCCGCAGAATTCATGAATGCGCCTAAACAGGTATTATCCTTTGTTCAAATTTGCTCACTTATTTACGACGGGAGGAAGATACAAGAGATAGATGTTGAAGAGGATTGGACATCACCCCTAAAAGAATATCTAGGGTCGGGCTCTCTACCGGACGAAAAGGATGCTGCAAGGAGATTGAAGGTCCGGGCCTCGCGATTCGTACTGATCAAAGACACCCTGTACAAAAGAGGTTTCTCTCGACCTTACCTAAGGTGTCTAAGCCACGGCGAAGCAGATTATGTGATGAGGGAAGTCCACGAGGGGATTTGCGGGAATCACTCTGGAGCACGGTCTTTGGTGCACAAACTCATCCGAGCCGGATACTACTGGCCCACAATGCTCAGGGACGCCCAATCATATGTGAAGGCTTGTGATAAGTGCTAGAGGTTCAGTAATCTGATCAGACGACCATCGGAAGAACTCTCACCCATGACGGCCCCTTGGCCCTTTGCGCAATGGGGGTTAGACATCATGGGCCCTTTCCCAACGGCTCTAAGACAGCTGAAGTTCCTTGTAGTCGGCATCGACTACTTCACCAAGTGGGTCGAAGCAGAACCCCTTGACACTATCACAGAGAAAAACATCCGTGCCTTCGTGTGGAAGAACATCGTGTGCAGGTATGGGATTCCGAGGGTGCTTGTCTCCGACAATGGAAAACAGTTCGACAATAGCGCGTTCAAAAGTTTCTGCTCAGAGCTAGGCATTCGGAATCATTACTCGTCACTAGCTCACCCGCAGGCAAACGGACAGGTAGAAGTCACGAACAGGACACTGCTGAAGATCATCAAGACCCGGCTTGAAGGGGCAAAGGGTATCTGGCCAGACGAACTGCCAAGCGTCTTGTGGACATATCGGACGACTGCAAGGACACCCACAGGGGAGACCCCGTTCCGACTTGCATACGGAGTCAATGCAGTCATCCCAGCAGAGATTGGCCTCACCAGCCATCGCGTACAGAGCTACATGAAGGACAAAAATGAAGAAGCTATTCGGCTCCAGCTAGACTTGGTGAACGAGGTCCGAGCAATAGCTGAACAGAGATTGGCGCGATACCAGAACCTCATGTCAAAGAACTACGACTCAAGGGTAAAGCACAGGGATTTCCAGATCGGCGACCTGGTACTACGGAAGGTCATGGGCGCTGCCAAAGACCCTACCCAGGGGAAGCTCGGACCAAATTGGGAAGGACCGTATAGAATCACATCGTGGCGTAGGAAGGGCACGTACCACCTCGAAACCATGGATGGAAAAAAGCTCTAACATCCATGGAATTCGGAGCACCTTCGGAAATACTACTAGTAGAAGTGACGTTTAAATTCCCCAATGTATATTTACTAGATTTCGATTATTCTGAAGCAGTCTTTTGATTACTTTTGGGTTTCTTGCTTTAGTACCTTTGTAGGCAGGTATTTTCTTCTACATATTTGAATTTAATGAAGGAACATTCAGGACCTTGCTGTGTAAATCTCACTACCAAAAGACTGCTACCACTAAGTGGACGGACCCCACCATGGGTTAAAAATTCAACAAGTTCACTAAGTGGACGGACCCCACCATGGGTTAAAAATTTAACAAGTTCACTAAGTGGACGGACCCCACCATGGGTTAAAAATTTATAAGTTCACTAAGTGAACGGACCCCACCATGGGTTAAAAATTCAACAAGTTCACTAAGTGGACGGACCCCACCATGGGTTAAAAATTTATAAGTTCACTAAGTGGACGGACCCCACCATGGGTTAAAAACATGCAAGTTCATTAAGTGGACGGACCCCACCATGGGTTAAAAACATGCGAGTTCATTAAGTGGACGGATCCCACCATGGGTTAAAAATTTATAAGTTCACTAAGTGGACGGATCCCACCATGGGTTAAAAACATGCGAGTTCAAGTGGACGGACCCCACCATGGGTTAAAAATTTATAAGTTCACTAAGTGGACGGACCCACCATGGGTTAAAAACATGCGAGTTCATTAAGTGGACGGACCCCACCATGGGTTAAAAATTTATAAGTTCACTAAGTGGACGGACCCCACCATGGGTTAAAAACATGCAAGTTCATTAAGTGGACGGATCCCACCATGGGTTAAAAATTTATAAGTTCACGAAGTTAACGGACCCCACCATGGGTTAGGAATTTACACCAATTCAAAAAGTAGATGGACTCAACTAGGGCCGAACTTATACAAATCCAAAAAATGGACGAAGCCAAACAGTTCGCGAAATTATGCAAGCCCGTCACATGGGCAGCCATCAGGGGTCATGACCACTTTCAAAGGAGTGAATGGATCCGACTGAGGTCGCGAAAAATATAAAGGTCCACGACGTGGACGGATCAAATTAAGCAAGTATTTAAAGCATCAAGACGGAGAACACAATTATCAATGCGATATTAAAAGAAACATTTAAATTAATAAGTTTGAATGTCGAATACAACGGATACCAAATGGCCCTACATACGACGGGCAAAAATCCAAAAGAGTTTTCAAAATACAAAAAAATGGTAAACGGCTACACGTCAAGGACGACGGGGTCTTTGGCTTCAGGAGTTTTTCCTTCTTCAGCTTGAGGCTCAGGGACGGCGGTGACGGGCCTTTCCTCCGCGAAAAAGTCAGCCGTATCATCAGAGGCGTCTGGTTGGACGGACATACCCTCCGCGACGTTGATGTCGACGGCTGAGAAGTCAAACTTAGGGTATAGAGCTTTGGCCTGACGGAGAGCATCCTCAAAGCCATCAGTGTATGAAGTTCCAAGCTCCGTCAGGAGGGCGTCGGAGTCACGATACTCCTGGACGGCCTTCTCTTTGGCTAGGCCAAGCTCGTCCTCCTTATCCTCCAGGACGGCCTTGAGTTCCTCCACCGTCCTCTGGTTCTCGTCCCTCGCCTGCTCCGCCAGTTTAAGCTTCTTCTCCGTCACCACCTTCCAATTTTTGAGCTCGAGCAGCTCCTCTTCCGCCTGCTTGGCCTTGTCACAGACCCTTTCCAGCGCCGTCTCATGGTGGAGAGCTCGGTCCATAAGGCCCTTCGTCATGAGCATGGCCTGACGACAACATAAAACTTAGTTAAAAATGATAACAATGGAAAATAGAAGATGAATGGTGACGGATTCTTACTTGGGCAATGCTGAAGAGGCCCGTCTCCCCCATGGCCTCCGTCGAGTGGTTCCCCAGGTCCTCGTAGTCCTCGCTCCCAATGATGGAAGAGATCTTCCCCAAGGCATATTTTGGGTCTTCACGGAGTAGGATGGGCGGTTTCTTCTGACTGCCCGGGGGGGGAACCATCAGACCTTTGCCAGCTCCAGGCTTGGCCGGGGTCACCGTCTTCTTTCCCTCCGCCATAAGGCCTATGACAGGCTCCGTCGAAACTTTCTGTTTCTTGGGTGCACGGTCGACCTTAGGCAGCGGTCTCTTCGCCGGGGGCCTGCTCGAGCCCGTCCCCATCGTCCCCACGTCCGTCTCCTTGTTCTTAGCGGCTTTACTTTTGATGGCAGCCCTCCTCTTCGCGTCGTCCATCTCTTTAGAAACAAGGGTAGACGGGTAAAACTCAAAGCGAATGAGCAAAGGAAAAAAGAGGTGACGGACTTACGCTGACGGGTGCGTTCCTCGTACTTTATCGCCGCGGCTGTAGGCTCCGGTCCGTCGCAATACCAGTGGACGGTATTGAGGTTAACAAGCTTCGCCCAAGTCCGCTCCTCTGGCTTCGTCTTCGAAAAAATCTTTTCCAAAAAATGGAACTCCTCTAGATCCACCTGTGGACGCCGTCGCACTGAATAATCAAAGAGTTAAACATTCAGGACGGTCATTAAAATGTCAAAAAATTATTACCTTCATGACACAACAGACTGAACTATACCAGACGGGTCCAGGATCCCCCATGTGCTGTCTACGGGCATGAAGTCCGTCTCCCCCGGGTGACACATCCAACCGTCACCTTCCAGGAAGAAATAACGACTCTTCCAGTCACGATTGGAGTCCGGGGTTTCGTATATGACTTTTAAGACGGACTTCCTAGGGACGAAGCTGTACATCCCCCTCGACTTGTCTATCTCGTCTGAACGGTAGCAGTGGAGGAACTCCCGTACGGTCAGCGATCGGGAACCATTAGACATGGCTCCGTACAGGACCTCCATTGCAATGAAAACCCTCCAGGCGTTGGGGGATATCTGGCTGACGGACAGACCTAAGTGACGGAGGAGTTCTCGTTTTAACCTGTTTAGGGGGAATCTAAGTCCGGCCTTCAGTGCTTGTTCGTACACCCCTAAGTCACCCACTCCGTCGTAATAACATTTCTCGGATTTGTAGGGCAGACGGATTGGGATGTGATCGGGTATTTGGTAGATTGCCCTAATTGTTTTGAAGTGGACCTCCTTAATTGTGGACACGAATTTGTGCACCGTCCACTCAGGCAGCATGACGAACTTCCTAAGTTCGTCAGCCCCAACAACGGATCTAGGTCCACCACCACCCTAAGTTCGGCCAACTCCATATCCTCATTTGTTGAGGACGGTGAAGTGGCAGACGGAGTCCTCTCGATCAGTTCGTTCGGATCTTTGTAACCCGACGGGTACAATTCCTCGTAACCCGCTCCGTCGCGGACGAAGGACTGGTTACTCGACGCACTAGACATTGCCTACAACGGAGTGACAAAGCCTAAGACTGACAGTCTAAAATAAAAAAAGGGAAGAGACGGATGCAAGAAGTTTAATGCTTCTACCATGACAATTATAAAACTGAAGGTATATCGAGGGGAACGGATAGGATCACTTACCGAAGGAAGGAGCGAACGGGTTGATCTCGTTGCAGAAAGATGTGAACGGTTGAGCTCTGACAAGTGACGGACTCGTTCTGACAATGAAGTTTCTGCGCAAAGTAGAGAAATGAAGGAGAAGTGCAGGTTTTTATAGGTAGAGTGCACGGAAGACGAAGCGGCACTTCGATCCAAGATACGGACCAATCCACGAGTGACACGTGTCATCGCCTTAAATGTTTCTGCAACCTGTCAGACCTCACGGACATGACGGCGTCTCCATCCGTCAACCTCCCTCCGAGGGTCCTCGTCACGAACATCCGTGAAACTCTGACCGTCATCTCTATGACTCCGTCATCAACCATCTGGTTGTTGTCATCACCGTCCTAGTTCTGTGCTACCGTTCATCTACGCCATCCGTCACCCCCATGAGTACGGGCCATCATTATTGTTTGTTTTAACCGTCACCCCAATTGACCGTTTGCACGACGGCGACGGATCAAATGGGGTGAAGGGGGCAGCTGAAGAGGATAAAATATGAAATAAGGCTTGGCGAGCCCAATAGGCCCATTGGCGAGCCCGATAGGCCCATGTCCACAAGCCCAAAGGAGGTAGAGCCCATCCTTCGCGTGGGCCCCTGACAGGACGAAGGCCCAGACTTGCCCACTACGTTTCAAGAAACTTGTTCTGCAAGGATGGGAGGCTTGCTCTACAAGGATGAGAGGCTTGCTCTGCAAGGATGAAGCTTGCTCTACAAGGATAGGGGGCAGGACCTCACCACTATAAAAAGGCCCCAACATCCTCATAAAAAGGTACGCGCGTAACTGACTCCTCTCTAGCACTCTAGAGTTTTAAAAAGCATTTTCCGACTTAACCTTCGAAGGGTGTTTAGCTGGCTCCACACCGGTGCCCTTTGAAGATGTTTCTGTATTGTTATCTCTTTCAGGCAACGATTATTCGAGTACAAGGACCGTGCATCTCACTGGTGAACATTTTCGGCATTATCACCTTTTAACGTGTAAATTAATCAAATATATATCCTATCCTACTGGCTATAATTATAAAAGAAATGTTAAGTGCATAACATTCTTATAACATTTTCACGATAAATCTTAATTGGTAAGTTATTATAAGTTTTTAATTTGAATTTACTACTGAAATTACTTTCTTGTTCACTAGTAACAGCAAGTAACAAGTTGTCACATATTATTTATTGTGAAAATATTGTAAAAATGTTGTGAACATAACATTTCTAAAATAATAAAGTATTACAATAATTAAATTCATGAAATCAACAAAATAGTAAAATACACCAAAGTTAGCGTGTTATTGTGGTTTTAATTTAACGTAGTCTTTTTATTTTTTTGTTGCTGCTAATACTAATTTTTATCTCGTGAAAATTCATCTACAGGTATTTTATACGTCTACTTCAAGTCTCTACAGCCTTCAATTTTGCGTGTTGCACCGACAATTAATTTGAATTTTGAATTGCTTCTCCCAAGGGTGACACACACCATGAAGCTTTTTTGCTCCTCGTGATTCATAATATCCATTATCCAATACACCGACCACCACTTCGTACACCGCCCTGAAAAAATAAAAAATGACCCATCAAATATATATGAGTGCATTCAATGATTTTTTTTCTTGCTATAATAAATCTTTTGTGGCTTCAAACCGAAGATGGATTTTTTATTCTAATGTCTGATTATGCAAGATCAACGGTGATCATTTGTTTGGTGAGGGGTATTTTTTAAGTTAACTCTGTGGGAACACTTATGATTTGTAATGCAATTATGCAAATGAGTTAATACTACGTGTAATGCACGAATACATGTCAGCAACATTAATTGTGTCAAATATAAGACTGAAAAATGTTCATGCTAAGACATGCAATAAAAATGGTGACAGTTTGGTAAGAAAATATGCTGTGTCTTTTTCTCAAAAAGAGAAAAAGAAAATATGCTATGTCTCTCTTGGTCCTCATGGGACATCTCTATATTTGAAACATTTCTTCTTTGTGACTCATTAATGAGAGAAAGAGCCGTTAAAATTTCATATTTTACCGATATGCCCCAATTTTGACTACGATTCCTAATCATTAATTAAAGGGAAAATCCTTCAAAATTCTAATCATTTATGACTAAGTGAATGATTTAGGTTTCACCGTACTGTCAATAATTTGAATAAATAACATTTGGTATTTAAAATTTGATAATATAAAAAAATTCACTCCACTAATTTGAATGGTTCTTAGAATTTCAACAATTTTATAGTTAAGACTACTAGAAAATTTGTCTTCAACCATCTGTGTTTGTTTGTTTCTTAAAAAAAAAAAATCATCTGTGTTTGTTTGGTATTGGATTATAAGCATTTTTTTTTTTTTACTTTTTGATTTTATATAAAACTATTTAAAATTTCATTTTTTTATTTTTATTTTTTCATAGTAGAAATATATTTTAGCACACTTAAAAAAAAACATTTCAGCAAAAGTTAATAAATGTATTCATAATGCAGAAATAGTTTAAAGATTTGATGATGAGAATTACCCATGGTTTTGAGGTGAATTTTATTCCTTTCAAATGAGATAACTAAAGCATAGTGATAGTGTTTTTCATAGGAAATTCAATACAGTACTAATGAAGTGCTATTATCATGAAACCTGCCTCATAAAATAAGAAATAATAATAATAATTATTATTATTTCAAAAGCTTTGTTTTATTTATTAAAAAAAATATGGTAAAGAATTCCATCTAGCTGACAATATCTCACTATGACAGTATACCAATTCCAATTGAAATGATTTATTAAAGCATTAATGATTCAGTCAGTAGCTTTCCTAGAACCCACTATTCTCGTACCTTAGGCCACGATTTATTCTAGCAAATGAATTTGTCAAACTTTTCCACTATCCAAAACCAATGAGTGATACATATTTTTTTATTCCAAGTAAACTATTCGTCATTAAAAAAATAAAAAACTTTAAAATGGTAATGAGGTGGTGATTTTTTTTTTTTTTTGATGGGAAATGAGGTGGTGATTTGCACAGGAAGTCATGGTCCACGAAATGTTTTCGTAAACTTGCAATGAACTTACGTGGCAAGGACGAGGAAGAAACAGACTTAACACTGACAAAGACTGAATTAGAAATTGCAGAAACTTAAAAAAAAAAAGAAAAAAAGATAGCTTGGCACATTGTGGCAGTCAATTACTAGTAATTAGCAAATAGTATCTATAGCAATAGCAATATAGTATACAACCCTCACCCTCACCCTCACCCTCACCTCCCGAATACGTTGCATAGTGGTAGAAGGAAAATTATTAAGTATTCTTGGAGTATTATAAATATGTATTTCTCTCTGTCACATGAATGGTGGGTCCCACCATGAATTTAATTAGTGGGATTCACCATTCATGTGAGAGGAGGGAGTACACATTTGTGGTACTTCGGAAGTACACAATAATTTTCCGTAGTAAAAAATCTTTGTAACTAATTACAACAGTAAGTACAGAAATTGTGAGTTCAAATAATAGCAAATCCTACTATTACTCAGCTAGTTGACCATGTGCGAGAGTCTTAATTACTAATAATTAGCAAGTATCAATAGCGTACAACTCTCAGCTCCCGAGTAAGTTGCTCAGTGGTAGAAAATTTTTGCGACTAGTTACATCTGTAAGTTCAAGAATTATGAGTTTAAGTAGTAGTAAATCCCATTATTATTGAGGCGGTTTCATGCCATATTGGGAGAAGAATAGTGACCACACATACCAAACTCTCACTTATTTATATTTATCACAAAAAGAAAAGAAAAAATTTCGATAGCATATACCCCTTATAAAAGGAGTCTCTCATCCCACAAACCCTTCCGACTCATTTCATGATTACATCTCTCAATTCTTTACACAAAAAAAACCAAATAAGAAAATAAGAAACCCATTTACCTATAGGCAGCTTCCAACCCAATGGAGGTGTACATCATCACAAACACAAACCACGACAAAAACTAGGTCCACCATCAACACTACCATCACCACAAAAACCCTTTCATTCCATAATTGCATTTCATTCCATTTCTAAAAGAAAAAGTTCTCATTTTCATTTCAAAAAAAGAAAAAGAAATGGCAAACAACAAAAACACGACCAAGAAAGAAGCGCAAGCCCTTCTGTTAGGGCGGTTCGAGGTCGGAAAACTCCTAGGCCATGGGACCTTCGCGAAAGTCTACCACGCTCGAAACGTGAAAACCAACGAAAGCGTGGCCATCAAGGTAATCGACAAGGAGAAAATCCTCAAAGGGGGTCTGATCGCTCACATAAAGCGCGAGATCTCGATCCTCCGCCGTGTCCGACACCCGAACATCGTGCAACTCTTCGAAGTCATGGCGACGAAATCCAAAATCTACTTCGTCATGGAATACGTGCGAGGCGGCGAGCTGTTCAACAAGGTTGCCAAAGGTCGGCTCAAAGAGGACATAGCTCGCAAGTACTTCCAACAATTGATCTCGGCCGTCGCTTTTTGCCACTCGCGCGGGGTTTATCACCGCGACCTTAAACCCGAGAATCTCTTGCTCGACGATAATGGAGATCTGAAAGTTTCGGATTTCGGACTCAGTGCCGTGTCCGATCAGATTCGACAAGATGGGTTGTTTCACACGTTTTGTGGTACACCTGCTTATGTGGCTCCCGAGGTTTTGGGTCGAAAGGGTTACGAGGCTGGTAAGGTTGATATTTGGTCTTGTGGGGTTGTACTCTTCGTTTTGATGGCTGGGTATTTGCCTTTTCATGACCAGAACATTATGTCTATGTACAAGAAGATTTACAAGGGTGAGTTTCGGTGTCCGAGGTGGTTTTCGCCTGAGTTGATTCGGCTATTAACTCGGCTTCTTGATACAAACCCTGAGACCCGGTTTACGATTCCGGAAATCATGGAGAATCGGTGGTTCAAGAAGGGGTTTAAGCACATCAAGTTTTATATAGAGGATGATAGGGTGTGTAATGTGGAGGATGAGAAGGAAGAGGAGGAGGAAGATGATAATGATTCGGTTTCGTCTCTATCCGAGACGGAATCAGAATCGGGGTTTGAGGCTGCTAGGAGGTCGAGGAGGGTGAGCACGTTGCCGAGGCCGGCGAGCTTGAATGCTTTCGATATAATATCGTTCTCACGCGGGTTTGATTTATCTGGGTTGTTTGAAGAAGGTGGGGATGAGTCGAGGTTTGTATCTGGTGCGCCTGTATCGAAGATTATATCGAAATTGGAGGAGATAGCGAAGCTGGTCAGCTTTACAGTGAGGAAGAAGGATTGCAGGGTGAGCTTGGAGGGGTCAAGGGAAGGAATTAAGGGGCCATTGACGATTGCGGCTGAGATTTTCGAATTGACGCCGAGTTTGGTGGTGCTTGAAGTGAAGAAGAAAGGAGGGGATAAAGGAGAGTATGATGATTTCTGTAACAACGAATTGAGACCTGGGTTGCAGAATTTGATGATAGAAGAAGCTGAAGCGGCTGCTGCTGGTGCTAGTGCTGGTGGTTCTTCGTTTTCGTCTTCGGCTTCGTTTGCGGCTTCGGATACTTCTTCATACCCACCTTCATATCCTCCTTCCGATACTGAATAGAGTGGGAGTGAAAGAGAGAGTAAAAAGAGATAGAGAGAGATTGAGAAAGGAAGGGAAAAGGGTATGCTTTTCTTTTTTCTCTTTCTGTCTCACCTTTTTTCTTTTACTAAAATGTAGTATATGAAATATGTTGTCCTTTTCTTTGAATGTTCTGTTGTGTTACTTAGGAACTTTAGATTCATCTAATTTCGTATTTTATTGTTGTATCGAGAAATACTAGATAAATTTATAAAAAATGGAGTACAGTTTTTCTACTTTCCATCTTCTTGGGTTGTTGAATGTGTATTACTAGTTAGTACTAATGGTACATTTTGTGGAATTACAAACTGCAACTAGTTTGGGACTGTTAATTAAGTTCATTCTACTATGGTGGCAAGAGGGTAATTAAAATCCTTCAATTTTTAAGTAAATTTGCTACTGAATTTCATATGGGGAATGTGCTATATCTGTTATTTTTGGCGTCTATCCACAATTTGTCAAATGTGACAAGGTTAAGAGATTTTGTGGGAGGATGTTAGAAGGTTAATGGCATTTTTCACATTCTGAATGTAGATAATGCACTTGATGATTAGTTTGAATTTGGGAAAGGGCAGTCCTCATTTGAATGTTTGATAAAGTAAAAGGGGGTAATGGAGAAGTGACTGTATTTTGATACAGAATTAGAAGTATGAGATGGAATCCTGGACTTAATGGATTCAAGAACAGCTTTCATGAAAATTGCATTTCTTCGTATGTAGTCTAGTGGGATATCACATTTGCTAATGTGAGAAATTATTCCAATGAAATTTGTAATGAGTTCAAATAGAGAAGAACTAGTGGATAGTTCAATTTTGATTAGTCAAAGGACACCACTATATAGCAGTAGAGTTTGATTTTATGTAAAAGCTATTGGATGAAGTTGTTGATTTTAAGTTGAACAACTGAGGTAGTGAAATGTGCTTGGGAAACTTAGATGATGGAGGGCAGTATATATGCAGGGATCCTGGTCTAAAGCTACTTTTAATGGGAATCATATTTTGTTCATTGTTACTTGTGATATTACTTTATGCTTGCTTTTCTTGATAAGAATAGTTTTGCTTTCCACCTTCTATTGTTGGGTACTCAAATACAACCTAAATGAGTTGTGATGGAAACCCTGATTTCTTTAGATGTGCAAGGTGAGTTGCAATGCAATCATGAGGGGGCATTGTTTGGTGTAAATGAAAGAGGGAAGTTGATTTATTACCTAATTTTGGTGAAATGTTGGTGCACATGATAGACACCCTTGAGAGAACATAAGGAGATGTGGGCAAATCTAGTAGGATTATATAGCCAAGTAATCATCAGTCAGAATTATTCATGTCACATCTCCTGTCTGTCTATTAATTCTACATTGCTAATATGCATGCCAAAACTCTATCTAACTGATAAATAGTGCATGCCATCACAAAGTATTTTGCAAGTCTTACCCTGATTGTCTGAATCTGGCTGGTTATCTGGAGATAGATGACTTTTTCTCAATGGAGATGAGTGACATGAAGCCATGGACTACTGCCTGCCCTGGATCTATACCTAGAGTAACTGAAATGAAGAGAGCTTGGCTGTGTTCTTGGTTTTTTTTTTTTTTTGTTTCTTTTCTTTGAAAGTTGAGGAGTATGGACTATGGTGAATATAGTTTAAATTGGATAGGTATATCTTTTCAATTTGAGTAATTGGGTGGGACGTTGGATTAAGCAAACAAAGGGCCAGGGAATGTCAAGAGTGCTTGGTATACAAATCTCCTTAGGATTGCTAAAAGGAAATGAATGACATATTGACATGTATATCCTTGAAGCAAGTAAATTTAATTTTTTCTAAAATAGAAATCCAATCAATTTCATTATGTTTGCTACCTCACACATCTTCAGTATCCATTTGGCATCAACTTAGAGAAAGTTAATAGACACAAAATTTCACAACAGCTGATGTGGCAGATTGTTCGTAGTAGGTAAAAAAATGATGTCAGTGGTGGTTCATATGAGAACCTGTAAAAGTAGCTAGAGTATACTTGTAATCGAAAAATAAGTGAGGTATTAAAAGCTAAACAAAAAAGCTTGTGAGAATCAGACACCAGGTTCGGCCATGTATGTGTTAGTGGCATGCTCAGATATCTGTGATATTGATATTGCTGTGATAGTTTGTTCTTGATATTGATACCAACTGAACCTGGAGCAGGATTGAGTGGATATTTTTTCAGTAAGGTTGATACATCATGCATGGCACTGTAACTACCGTTGTGTTATTGAATTTTCAATATTAAAATTTTCTTGATGATGCCAAATAAATTTGTACCGGATTGAGCAAACGTTGCCCTTGATTTGATGATGTTGCAGTTTGGCCAAGCAATTAGCTAGTGCTTTCTCATCATTGAATGTAGGCCCCTTATTGGCTCGAGGGTTGCATACAAAACATGAATCAGAATTTCTGGAAAGATTACAATGCACAGAAGAAGTTTGGCAATATTTTAGTTTTTATCTTTCCAAATATAGGACATTGATGGACACATTATAACATAGATGAGCAGTTTAGTCGTGGCTATCTATATGGGGGCAATGCCCCATAGCATGTGCTTACTCGTTATTAAATTTTAAGTTCCATTCAGGTCTCTTCTGGGGACTGGCATGTGGTTCCCTATTTTTAAATTTTTAGTTCCAGTCAGTACTGTTCTGCTTTTATTGGAGACACAATTTGTCTTTTTTGCAGCTTCTGTTTTGGTATTATCCTCTAATGACTGAGAATGCCTCATATAAGTATATAACAGAACCTTACTTTTGGTAGTAAGTGGGGGAAGCCCTTTTTGTATTATTAGGTTGTTAATTATGTCAATCTCAAAATGATGCAGGGTGGCACATGTTTTTTATTTTATTCGGCTAAGTTGGCAAAATTTTACTGATTATTATTTGGGTTCATTATCGCAATCAATATTCTTTATTTACTGAGAAAAAAAATAATAATAACAATTTGTCATATCAGCAGTTGTCAAATTTTGTGTTTGGAGACATTCTCTATTAACATCTGATTATGGAATTGTAAAACTTAAGGCAACTAAGAAGTGGGATACACATAACACATTCACTGCCTATGTTGTGAGCAATTCTTTCGTATTCGAATCTGGGATGTGTGTAATGCAGACAGCAATTGAGAGTATAGGGGCAGTAGTAGATGATTTTTTTTGATAAGCAGGGCAGTAGTAGATGATTGTTGAAGTTGTTGATTGCCAAATGGGGAATTTCAATTTTAATTAAAAAAAAGCATATTAAAGATTTGGGTGAAGAATAGGAAATCATAACTTACAAGGCATGACTTCATAATTTAAAGTCCAAATCCATAAACTAAAGCCTTCTCGCCGTCTTAATCTGTTTTAAAACTACCTATATAGTCTAAGATTAACCTACTAGTAGGATAGTACACATCGTGGAATTCAATTTCCAATCATCTTTCACATTCCAAATCAAATCCTACAAGCCAAATATGGTGGAGGTAAAAGTAAAACTCGTGAAATTTCCCATTTCCGCGGCAACAATATTCAAATCCCACAAGTCAAATGTAGACATAATACAAAGTCAGCAGAGAAAAAAAATAAGCAAAAAATTTCAACAAAAAGAACAGGTGGAGATCCATGGCAAGGCAAGTAGGCAACATATACGGTACTATGGTAGTAGGTGTTAAAGAAGTCTGTAATTTTGACTTCATGGTCTGTCCAAATTTGCTTTACAGTATACACACATCTTTTTCTATGGAACCTTTTCGCCAGCTCTGCCTCTACAACGATCAATTTGGTCACGTCAATGTAGATGATACATTTATTTAATTTGGTTTTGTTTTAATGCGTGTATTCTTTAATGTTTAGGTGGACCACCAATACATAATTTTCAACTGAGAGGGCTTCGGCTTTCATTTCATCATCTACACATCATTTTCCTTTTAAAAGTCTACTTTTCTATATTCGAATCAACAGGGAAGAAATGAAGAAAAGTTTTAACGATAAGAAAGAAGTGAATCAGGTTATCATTTATCACAAACCTGAAAATTATTGAAAGTTTTGAGACTTGAAGATATGTTGTCTGGACATTTTTTGTTTTAGGCTATTAAGGTGATTTTTGTGGGTCTTCTTAGCATTAATTTTCCCTTTCCTGATGTTGATTAGTAGATGTGGATTTGGAAATCATTAGATCAATTCAATTGACAGATTCATTTGAGTTAGCCATCCTAGAGTTCTAGCATGTTATAGTAATAAGTCATTTGCTTATTTTGTCAGTCTAGCTAGAGTTTTATGTTTGTCATGTGATGGCATAGTCTCTCACTCTCTCTCTCTCTCTCTCTCTCGTTTTGTTTTTCTGAAGTAAATCATTTCAGTAGAAGAGAAGAAAATCGAAGGCTAAGAGAGCGACCTAAATAGGTCCATAGACATTATATAATTTAGCCCACTTCGGGGGTAGTACTTCTTTGTTCTTTCCCCAGACTTTTATCAAACACACAGATTTGAATGGAAAAAAATGACTAAAAGATTCTTTTTAACAACTAAATCTAGGCATCAATAATTGATGAGTTATTCTATGGACACAATGAAATCTCACAAAAAGTTACATTGTCAACTCACCATATATCAAAAAAATTAATATATATATATATATACACACAAACATGAACATGCTACAACACAAAATAAAAGTATCATGAAAATGTTGTGAAATTTTATTATGCTTCTTGACTTTCTCTTAATAATTTAGAGAGAAAAAATGACAACCTTTGTATATAAAATGCCAATTTTGTTTTGATAGAGGAAAATAAAACTTTATTTTAGGGGATAGCAATATGACAAGGCGGGGTAGAGTGGGTTAGGGGCGTCCCATCGCCTCTTCAAGGCAAGGAAACCCGCATATGGCAGGAACTAGCAAATTGGGGCTGGGGCGAACTAGAGGTATTTTTCTATCCCTAATGAGGTAATTTTGACATTATTAAGGTATAGATGAAATGAGAGAGCAGGATAGTCATGAGAGCGGAAAAAAAAAAGAGAGAAATTAAGTGTTTTTGGGATGATAATAGAGTATATAAAAAAATAAATTGTAAATAACATATGTATAACAAAGAATAAAATTATGAATAAATAATTTAAATATATAACAAAGAAAAAAAATTCAAGAAAGGGGCAAGGCAAGATGAGGCGAGGTAAGCCAAACCCTTCACTGTTCGTCACTTCTTTGGGTCAAGAAAATCCATGCAAGGCAGATCAGGGTAAAGAGGATCAAGCAGGATGAGGAGTTTTTGCCATCCTTTTATTTTTCAAAGAACACTCCACATTTTTAACTTTAAAACAACGACTTGCCATTTTTGGAAATGAAAATTGTTCCATTTTTGGTGAATCAAGATAGTGGCAAGGATTCAGGCATTACCGCATTAGAGGTGGAGTTTGGTCAAATTTGAATTTTGACCGCCGTAAAAATAAAAGATGCTCATATAATTTATAATAAATCTATGTCCATAATAAATTTAGTAATTTGTTTTTCTAAAGGTGGTAGGTTATAATTAGTACTTTTCTTAAAAAAGAAAAAAGAAAAAAAAGGATATAATTAGTACTGATTCCTTCCAATTTTGTTGGGTTATTTAGTAAATTCAACCTTTTAAATTAGCATCATTTAATGCATTGATTTTTAAATTAAAAGATACAACTTTTCAAAATTACACATCTTAATTTAAACTTTCTTAAGAGGAGTATTGATTTTCTAATTAAAGTAAAGGGTCAATAAGGTAATTAGCTTACATACTTTTCAAGTAAGACTATATATTAGGACATCCCAAAATAGAAAAGAGAACTTAGTAATTTGGGATGGATGAAGATCATGAAGTATATGTTAAAGGGTTTGTTTAACGGGTTCCTTAAGGCATTTGTTAATAGATTATTTCAGAAAAGTTTTAATATAGTTTTTTCATGAAAAATAGTTAAAAAATCAGTTGTTTTTTTCTTTTCCTATAAATATTTTTTACAACAATATATTTAAGACACCCATTAACATTTTCCTATAATAAAAGAGATATTAGTAATGGTTTTATGTGAAAGTGAAGTTGCACTAAACACACTCTGTCACCTCAAGTGTCATTTAGGAAGCACATATACTTCATTTAAGGTGCTATACCCATGTTGTACCCGCCATGTTATGTTATAATTTTTTATAAATTACTTGTGTTTTCGTGTTGTACTAGTATTCCTATCCGTATATGTGCTTCCTAGAATGTCATAAAAATAATTGTGAAATTTTTTGTGCTTGTAGCAGTCTTGTATAGTGTATACTTCAAGTGTTATGGCAGTGTTTAAGTAAAACTTTATATTTATCATTAAATATTATAATTTAATTTTATATATAATAAACTTTTATTTATTTAAAATCCAAAACTATTGCTGATGAGATGTCATGTAAAATGCATAATTTTCATTTTCTACAAAGAGGGCTTTGGCTTTCTTTTCATTAGCTCAACATTTAGCTAATCGTTGGAATAGAACGACTTTTACTGTTATCCAAAACATCATTTACCTTTTAAAGTCTACTTTTCTATGCGAATGATCCGGGAAGAAATGAAGAAAAGTATATCTACAATAAGAAAAGAAAGAAGTGGATTCTCAAAAAAAAAAAAAAAAAAAAAAAAAAAAAAGAGAAAAAGAAAAAGAAAGAAGCGAAAGCAGTTGTCACGAAATTGAAAATCATTGAAATTTTTGAATGGTTGTGAAGATAAGTTGCATGGACATTTTTTGTTATTAAACCTAGGTGGACATTTATGGGCCGTCCTGGGCTTCATGGATCACGTTAAATTTGGTATTCATTAGACCAATTCATTTGAGTTGGGCATCCTAAAGTTTTAACATGTGAGCAAGTTTTTATTTTTTATTTTTGAGAAAGAACATGTGAGTAAGTCATATGCTTATTATGAGTGGCTCTATCTCTCTCTCTCTCTCTCTCTCTCTCTCTCTCTAATATTTTTTTTAGAGAAGTGCTCCGTTTACAAAATTTTCACAATATTTTTATAATAAATCAGAGGTGAAAAGTTGTTATTGGTTCTAATTTGAAATCACAACTTAAATTATTTTTTTACCCACCCATAACAACAAATAACAACTTGTTAACTAAGATTAAATCCCATAAAAAAAGATTAAATCATAGGTGAAAAGTTGTTATTGGTTTTAATTTGAAACCACAACTTAAATTACTTTTTTACCCACTCATAACAACAAATAATAACTTGTCAATTAAGATTTGTTGTGAAAATGTTGTTGACATAATATTTCTCTTTTTTTTTTTTTAAAGGAAAAAGTAAATCATTTCAATGGAAGAGAATAAAATCAAAGGCTAGTAAACTAATAAATGAGGAGTGAATGGTGGCTTAATTTTTCAGTCATTTTTAAGTTTTGAGAGTATTTAGGTAATTTTAGAGTGCATTGGAGTATGAGTTGCAGTAAACAACAGTTTTGTAAGCATAAGCTTATGTTTCTAAATATGCCAATGTAGTACCAATCGAAAAACAAGCATAAACAATCTTTTTGTTTTAATCACTTTCATCATCAAAAGATTTTGTTTCCAAACTCAATCATTTTAAACCGAAGGCCGATTAAGAAATTCAAAATAAATTATATGATTCTCCCATCTGATATTGATAGTGAACCCATTCCGAAATCCCCTTCCCATTATTTTCAATTTTAAGAAGAAATCATTCATTAAAGGAAAATCCATTCAAACACAATGACCGTTGAAAATCTCTCACCAAGAACAAAAAAAAAAAAAAAAAAAACTCAGAAATGATGTTCACATAGTTGGTTTATTGGCCACATGCTTACCTGGTCCCCAACATTCACAAAGAAGAGAAGGGTCAACGTCTTGTGCTATGTTGCTGTGATTCTAAGTGGATGTTGATGATCAAATGCTAAGTTGCCATGTGGCTAGAGAAAAAAACAAAGAGGCATGAATTGAATACTGAACATAGACTCACCTCACTATGATAAGCAATTTTTTCTATCTTGACACTTGCAGTTGGCTTAATGTAAAGAGTTTCTGCAACTCTGGTTGCCAAGCTTCATTGAATCCTTAGAACATCCTATTTTCTATTGTAATTTGGAGCTTATGGATGCATAGAAATATAGTCTTTGAGAATTCTACCCTTAATCTCGGCTTGGCTAAGGAAGTGAAAGTGTGAATCTGACTTGATAATTATATTATTGCTCATATAATCGACTACATAATTATATGAATAATGTATCTTTAAGTCATAAAAAAGAAGAAGAAAAACATCTAGTAAATCTAATCTCAGTTGCTTTTGAGACCAACGTTTGAACCTTTTTTTTTTTTTTTTTAAGAAAACTAAAAATGGGTTAGTTTTCGGCCTTTGAGTACTTCTCTATGAATCGGCCCATTTTGTGTAAATAATTGCTTAATGATTGTGGAAATTGATTCGTATAGAGAAGAAAAATGGGCTATGAAACCCAATTCATACTTAATGCTGGACCTGTGTTAAGTGGATAAGTGAAAAGCTCAAGGCCTAGTTGATCAAAGTGGAGTAATTGAGCTTCTCTGATAGCCCATTTCTCTTGATAGAAATGTAGGCATAATCCAAACTTGTGTACTTAACTGCTAGTCTTGCGGCGTAGGCCTTGCATATGCTTGGCCCAACATCTTGTACGCCATGGATTATGGGCCATAACTACTTGCCAGTTTCAATTTAATGTAAGCTAATTCAGGAACTTTATCACATATCTTTCATCTCAACCAATATTGGTAAGTTCCTTAAGCATTACTAGATCAAAAAAGAAAAGTTCCTTGAGTATTTTAGTTTTGCTTTCAGATTTTGAGTGAAAGAAAAGTTCCTTACTAGATCAAAACACGTCTGTGCCACACAAAACCACTTCTAACAGTGAATGGGTGAAAAATATTGCAACCATTACTGTCCATGAAGGTGAAAATGTTGGAAGTAAAGGTCACTAAATAGCGTTGCCATGAACACTACTATCCATTGGTGGGCATACTGAATCGAATTACGTTGGGATTAAATGTAAATTGTTAAACCAGAGTTACTAAACTGGATTGATAATATTCTCTTTAAATGTCTTTACTACTTCTATGCAATAACTATTTCACTTACAAGAATTACTTCCCATGTGAAAGTTTTTAATTGAACATATATTATTAACAACTTATAATTAAATGAATCAAAGCTTAAAAAATGTTATGGTAATTTTTTACTTCTTAGCATTAAGTGAGTTTGTTCATCATGAATATTCTTTATTTGAAATGAATTAATTTTATGGTTTAGAATGAATATTATAAATTTAAATATTTATTCAATTTTAAAAGATTAGACATTTTATACACTACAGTGCTAAGAACCTAACATTTTTTTTCTAGGTATCTAATAGAATCCTTTTGAGTTTGGTAATACTCTATGAACACCTTATATTGCAATAATAAATAAATTATAAATCCAAATGAGAGAAAAAGAGGAAAATGGCCGGCTCTGGTGGTTGGTGGGTTTGGCTTTTTTAATTTTTTAAAACGTAAGAACATAAATTATTTAATGAAATATTTTCATTATTTACCAAAAATAATCTTTAAATATTGAGAAAATTTTAAGAGAGAAATTTTTGTAACAGCACTTTCATCAATTGGTATCAAGGGAGTCAATACCGTACCGGAGACTGTATCGGTTTGGCCAGTGGTACAATATATTTCGGATACCGGTCAATATCGGTGTACCGTTTCAGGTTTACCGCTATTTTTTATATTTATAAATAAATAAATAAATAAATAAATAAATATATATATATATATATATATATATATATATATGTATGTATGTATGATGTGTGTGTATATATATTACAATAAATATAAAAGTTTACCATTAAACATTTTCTCAATTCAGAATTAATTATTCATGGTTTTAGACTTTAATATCAATTAAAAGAAAAAAAAACACAATATAAAAAATAAAAAGCTTAAAAGTTACCATTGCATATTAAGAAAACAAATAATACTAATAAGTTAATGCAAATAAGTTACCATTTTGCCCTAACAAAAATTCAACAATTACAAAACTTAAAAAATAATAATAATTAAAAAAAACTTTTTTTTCTGTATCGGCCAGTACGCCCGGCCCGGTACCGGCTGGTATTGCTCGAAATTGACCAGTACGGTCGGTATTTTTTCCGGTACGAAACAGGGGGGGTTAACCGTATCGGTTTGCTTGCCGGTATGGTATATACTGATCGTATCAGCCGGTACGGTACGGTATTGACTCCCCTGATTGGTATTTGAAAGCAAAAAAAATTTGATAGACTATATTTGACAAATTTTATGCACCAAAAAAAAAAAAAAAAAAAAATGAAAATGAATTTTTTTTATGAAAGAAAATTCAGTAACAGCTAGTAATTAAGCATTTTCGTTTGAGACGTCATTTTGGGTTTATATCAAAGGAACTCGCACGTGCAACCGTGCCAAGATGCTAATGGCTAGTAATTATAAAACTCATAGTCTTTTCAATTTCTCTTTCTCTCTCACTTTCCCTCACCCTTTCTATACTTTCCTTCACTTTTTTCTCTCAAAAAATTCTCTCACTTTCACGGACTTTCCTAGATAACCCATCTTCAAAAGTAGGAAATTTTCCCTCAAGAAAGTGGTTTTCCTTACCACAAAAGCATACAGATTCATTTCCAAACTGTCAAATCTTCACTGTTCAATTCAAGAAATGGGTTCAAAGATTTTCCCTAGAAAATTTGATCCCTCTCTCTCTTTCTAAATGCTCTAAGTTATCCTTAAATAGAAAGTGGTTCTCTAAAAAATGAAAAAAAAAAAAAAACACTTTTCTTGGAAATTCAGAAATGGGTTTGAAGATTTTCTTGGGAAAGTGATTGCCAGATTTGAATGTTAAGAGAAGGCTATGTGGAACAACAACATGATTTTTCTGGGTGAGGGGGTTAAACATATTCAGGTCAGAGATTTGTAAGGACTGAAGTTGGATTGGACCCAATATGGGATTGGGTTTTAGCCCAGTAAGCCCAAACAATGAATTTATAGAGCGTGGGTGAAAGAACTAGTTCCATCCAGCAAGAAAGACAATAACCATTGTTTATTTAAGAGAAACAAATACAAATAAAATGAGAAAATCTATACTCGGAGTTGTCCGAGGAGCTATATATTAAGGTCAAGTTCTTGATCTTAGTTACAGGAGTTCAAAGTATTATCACAAAAGTCTCTTCCTTCTTTTCTTCCCCCCTTTCTTTAGGTCACCCTTTTATGCTATATACTATAATCTTGGTATCATCTCTACCATACACGTGTAGGTTAGGTTCTAAGAACTTCCTCCTATCCCATCCAACACCTGCCAAAACCTTCAACTAGTAGCTGTAAGGCTGCTTAATCATTGTTCAGGTATCACATCCACATTAATGCGGCTAGAGAGTTAGTTGGGAGGCATTTAATGTGGAGGTAGTACCTTTGAAGATATTTGTTGCCTCCCTTTATTCTTCCTTTATCCAATGTCCGACTTCCAATCATGATGCAACCTTGAAGAATGTCCAGGATGATAAGGCCTTCTTACTGACCTTGGATCTCTGTTTCCGAGATGACTCTTATCCTCGGACCTATTCTGGACTATCATACACAATCCTTATTTCTTCTACTCATACCCTTCCCATAATAACCTTGTTTGGCCATCCTCGGATTAGGTAATATTCTCAGATTGGGCCATAGGCCCAATTTGTATAGTTGTAATAGTACATTCGGGCTAACTGGCCCTCATAATAGCCCTTCAAAATCTTGATTTTCGACTCCTCGGGAGGAAATGAGGATTTTGATATTCTTAGTCCGTCCCATTTATGGTTATACCTTGTCTACTCGAACTCCTATATGCCTTTTTACATGCTCAAGGCACGCTCCTGACACTTAGGCATCCATAGCGTGTCATCATTAAATTTTGGTGGCACCCTTATCCCCCACGTTCAATGGCAGGATGCAAATCCAACGGTGGAGGATTTTTCTTGGTTTATGAGCTGGAATTTTCCCGCCTGTAGCTTTTGTGCCACTATAAATAGTGTTTTAAATCAATTCCCTTTCCTTCTTTCAACAATCATACAGTCCTAGAGCTCATACATTGAACCTATCACTTTCTCTCACTTCCCTGTGCGTCTTCAAATACTAAACATTTGTTCGAGGACCTTCTATTCAAACCTGTAAATTCCCTTGAACCTTCTTAGTTCTTGTTTCAAACTTGTTAACTTCTCTTCAATACTTCTCAGAAAATGGGTAGGTTCAAGTGTTTAGTTGAGTTCGAGGAGGATAGAGAGATTTTTAAGGTTATGTACAGGATCCCACCAACAGTGGGCATAAGATACGTTGCCCAAGGGGAATGGGTAGATGATAGGAAAACAGGAGAGGTGGTCATCCTAATGATCACCTTTATAAAAGGAGGGATGACCATTCCTATGGGTACCATCATGAGAAACTACCTTAGGTTCTTTAGACTTTCTCTCACATAATGTACCCCAAATATGTTCAGGGTATTAGGGAGTATAGAAGTCCTAAATGAGAGGATGAATTTAAATTTGACCTATCATGATGTGAACTGGGTATACAACCTACACCATTTGACGGGGCATGGGTATTACCTTAAGTCGAGGTATCCCGAAGTAAGGTTAATCCAATGCCTTCTTACATCAAACAAAGGGCTAAAAGAGGATTTTTTAATCTTTTTTGTGAAATGGCATGATGGCCTACCCTGCCCGACTGAGGAGGGAACACCAGGTGGGGGTTTAGTTGTGAATCTACATAACTTAGCTTGTATTTTCCTTTTGTTTCTCATTATTCCTGTTTCTGACAAAATTTCCTTTTGTTTAAATGATTTTGTAGACAAACGTTTTACCAAACCTCTGCTCAAATTAGTCAACAGAGAGAGCCTAGATAGAATTCTTCGATTTGAGGTGTTCGTAAACGAAGCCGACGGCCAATTACGAGCAGTGCACATAATCCTTGGGTACACGCCCATTTCTTTCGCATTTCAAGCCCCAAAGTGCGTGATAAAAGCCAAGGATCCTTAGCTCCACCGTATTAGTATAGCCTATGAGGGATTCATCGTTCCTGAGGGTATTCCAATTCCTAAGGGCACACCATTCACTTAACCACTCTTCGTGGGCATCCCTTCAGTAGGAGCATTCTCATCCCAACCTGTCCTTCTGGAAGAGGAGGAAGACAAAGAAAATGAAGAAGAAGAACAGCCGGAGGGGGCTTTAGCTTTGTCAGATTCCTTGGATAGATTTGAGGTGTTCAACCAACCTTTATCTCCTGAGAATACGTCGGCTAACCTTGACCACCGGCAATAAGTAGACGTCATTACCTCGGACGAAATGGGTATCCAGAGGAAATCCCAAAGGAGTTTGTTGGATTTAATAAAATCTCAGCCTGGGAGAGGTGCACCAAGAAAATCCATCCAGCCTAAACTCCCTCCTTTTCCTCCCAAATCTCCTCTTCCTCCTCATCTTCAACCATCTTTGCCATCCAGACCTGATCCTGTTGACCCTAAAAGAAAGAGAGAGCAGAAGGGCAAGGATGTGGTAGAGACAGGGAGGTCTCGCGCCGAGCATGAAGATGAAAGCCAACGAGCTGCCAAGCAGCAAAAGACTGGCCAGACTTCATTGAGGGGTGTGGAGAGAGGAGACAATCGGCCATTGGAGTCTCAAGCTTGGCTTCCAGCTCCCATGCTACATGTTGAACCCCTAAGGGAAGATGCATCAATCAGGAATTTTAATGGGGGCATTGGATGCCATGTAACCTCAGCTTTAGAGGAGGCTTTATGACTCCCCTCTGATATGGCTGAGCTACGGTCTATCAGGAAAAATGAGGTTTTCCTTAACCTCAAGAGGTATTTGGGCATGGTATGATGCTTTCCTTTTTTATTTTATTTTATTTTATTTTATCTCTTTTGTCATTTGATATGTTAATAACTCTTTTCTTTTAGGCTGTCCAATCCACTTACAGGGTTAAGGAGATAACCAACTCTTGCTATCAGCAGTTGGACGACGAGAGGAAAAGGCGTGTAACAGCTGTGCAGTCGTTTAACATTGCTGATCAAAGCAATAAAGACCTAAGAAAGAAACTGACTGAGGAGGAAAAGGCCAGAAAGAGTGCTAACTCAACTCTGGAGAGCGCTTATAGGCAGGTCGAGGAGTAGAGGCTACTCCTGCGTGATACCAAGAAGCAGTTGGCTTCTTCCAAAGAGCAGATAGTCGCCTTTCGGAAGAAATTAGAAGAAGCCCAAAAGCTTCAAGAGCAAACCTAGATGCTGAAAAACGAGGTTGAAAAGGCAAAAATGGAGGTTGAGAAGGCTCGGGATGAGGCTGAGCAGCAAGGTTATGACCTTGGGGTGGCTGAGACCAAGGAAACCCTTAGGGCAAAGGTCCCAATTGTGTGTCGTATCTATTGCACTCAGACTTGGGATGAAGCCCTTAACCGAGCTGGGGTTATGGCTTCTTTTGAGTCGAGGAAACTAGAAAATATCTATTACCCACCAGCCATTCGAGCCTCGAACCTTCCATCCACTCAAGGTGAAGCAGCCTCTACAATTGCTGAGCCAATTAAAGAATCGTAGCCTCTAGATCCTCTTCCTCCCAATTAACTGGAACAAACAAAAGAACCTAAAGCTCCCAAGGAAACATCCTCGGACAAGGCCACAGAGGTTCTAGAAGATGGGGTAGCTTCCCAAGGTTTTGAGTAGGCCTTAGCTTCAGTTACCATGTCTACTGGGGAAGCCCCTAAAGATAAAGAAGAAATAGTTCCTGCTGAAGCAGATAAAATAGCTAGCAAGACTTCCAAGGACAAGATTCAGATAAAATTGAAACAATGAATCTTCATTTTTGTAATGAAATACCAACTTTTGTAAGGGAATTTCTTTTTTTTCTTAAGACATGCTTTAATGAAATACGTAATTTTATTTCTCAATTTTGTATGAGTTATTGTCTTTACTTATGTAATTTTGATTATTCTTTGCTTGAAAATGACCATATACCATAAAAGTACAAAATTTTTTACACAAGGGAAAATAAGAGTTATATATACTTGAGAAAATATTCAAACGTTTGACCAAACAACAACCAAGTCCATGGCACCCTGAAATGCTTTAAGTGATGCTCATGGGCTTACTTCGATTTACATCTTCACTGGGTGATAACAAACCTCGTGATCAGAGAGAGAGAGAGTTTGGAATTTACTTCTTTTAAACGCTTGAGTTGATGTTTGACTAACACTTTAATAGATACCATAGTGCATTGATTTCCACTAAGTATGTGATCCGAGGAATCTATTATGACTTAACTTTTGTTCAATATTTCAATAGATGTCAAAGGGTATTAATTTCCACTAAGTCTGTGGTCCGAGGAACCTGGCATGACTTAGTTTCTGTTTAATACTTCAATAGATGTCAAGGGGTATTAATTTCCACTAAGTCTATGGTCCGAGGAACCTGGCATGACTTAGTTTCTGTTTAATACTTCAATAGATGTCAAAGAGTATTAATTTCCACTAAGTCTGTGGTCCGAAGAACCTGGCATGACTTAGTTTCTATTTAATACTTCAATAGATGTCAAAGAGTATTAATTTCTCTTAAGTCTGTGGTCCGAGGAACCTGACATGACTTAATTTCTGTTTAATATTTCAATAGATGTCAAAGGGTATTAATTTCCACAAAGTCTGTGGTCCAAGGAACTTGGCATGACTTAGTTTCTGTTTAATACTTCAATAGATGTCAAAGGCTATTAATTTTCACTAAGTCTATGGTCTGAGGAACCTGACATGACTTAGTTTCTGTTTAATACTTCAATAGATGTCAAAGGGTATTAATTTCCACTAAGTCTGTGGTTTGAGGAACCTGACATGACTTAGTTTCTGTTTAATACTTCAATAGATGTCAAAGGGTATTAATTTCCACTAAGTCTGTGGTCCGAGGAACCTGACATGACTTAGTTTCTGCTTAATACTTCAATAGATAGGGAAACACATGATACATGATTCAGATGAATTAAAAAAGGAATTAAACAAGACTGTTTTTATTAATAGTAATACCTCTTTAGGTTGTTTACATTCCAAGGATGGAGTACAGTTTTCTCATTTAAATCCTCCAAATAGTACGCACCTATTCTTGCCACCGACGTAATGCAATATGGTCCTTCCCAATTAGGCCTTAATTTTCCCTAGGATGGATTCTTTGTAGTTCCCAAAACTTTTCTCAATACCAAATCTCCTGGGGACAACGACCTTAGCTTTACATTGGTATCATAACTTTGCTTGAGCTTGTGTTGGTAGTAGGCCAGTTGGACCGTTGCATTCTCTTCTCGTTCTTCAATCAAATCTAAACTTTTTTCTAGCAGCTCATTATTACCGTCCGAAGTGAATGCATTTGTTCTCAGCGTTGTGAAGCTAGTTTCCAGAGGAATTACAGCCTCTGCCCATACGTCACTGAAAAGGGGGTTTCTCCTGTTGATCGGCGAGGAGTTGTTCGATACGTCCAAAGGACATGTGGTATTTCCTCCACCCATCTTCCCTTTGCATCGTCCAGCCTCTTTTTAAGTCCATTCACTATAACCTTATTGATAGCCTCAGCTTACCCATTTCCTTATGGATAGGCTGGGGTGGATTATCTATTCTTTATCCCAAGATCAGAACAGTACTTCCTGAAAGCTTTGCTATCAAATTGAAGGCCATTGTCTGAGATGAGAGTATGAGGAACACCGAATTGAGTAACGATATTCTTTTAGATAAACCTCTTAACATCCATATCTCTGATATTAGCCAAAGGTTCAGCTTCGACCTATTTGGTGAAATAGTTCGTGTCGACAAGCAGATACTTTTTACTTCCTATCGTTTTAGGGAAAGGACCTACAATATCCAAGCCCCATTGGGCAAAAGGCCAAAGGCTGGAAAGAGGATTAAGAACTCCTCTAGGTTGATGAATGTTTGGTGCAAATCTCTGACACTGATCACATTTTTTAACATATTCTTGTGCTTCCTTCTGCATGCCAAGCCACCAGTATCCTTGAGTAATGGCTCGGTGAGATAAAGATCTTCCTCCTGTGTGACTTTCACAAATTCCTTCATGCAGTTCTTCTAGGAGTGATTCTGATGCCTCGGGGTATACACAAAGTAGATATGGTCCAGAAAAAGAACGCTTGTACAACTTTTTGTCCTTGGACAGCCAAAATCGAGGAGCCTTCCTTCTTACTTTCTCAGCTTCTAATTTCTCTTCAGGCAATATATCCTTTTCAAGGAATAGTAGTATAGAATCCATCCAACTCGGCCCTACCTTCATTTGATGGACTTGGAGCAAGTCTCTCTTCATTGGGGCAAGGGTGCATAGTTCTTCAACAAGTATTACTTGGGGTAAATCCTGTGCCAAGGAAGTGGCCAGGGTAGCCCGGAAAACTGCATGGGTATTTTCACTTCTAGGGATATACGATAAGTCGAAGAATTCAAATTTTGTTTGTATACACCTAACTTGACCCAAATATTCCTGCATTCTTGCATCTCGAGCCTCTAATTCCCCTTTTACCTGACCTACTACCAGTCTTGAATCTGAGAACATTTCCACTGTCTTTCCACCCATTTTCTGGACCATCGCTATTCCCATCAATAAAACTTTGCATTCTACTTCATTGTTTGTAGCTGAGAACCCCAACCTCAATGATTTTTCGATGGTGATCTTCTTAGGAGATTCCAGAACTAGGCCCACTCTTGATCCCCGCTGGTTTGCCGCTCCATCTACATATACTCTCTAGGATGAGGGATCTTGCGTAGAGATCAGGCTAACCAACTTTTCATTCATGCCATGCCGATTTACCTCTATCTTTTCAGGAAGTTCAACAAACTCGGCTACCAGGTCGGTAAGGACTTGGCCTTTTACAGAGGTCTAAGGCATGTATTTGATATCAAAAGCCCCTAGAATCGTGCCCCATTTGGCAATCCTTCCGATATAGTCCGCGCTCCGAAGAATTGTTTTGAGCGGAAATTGAGTTAGGACAACCATGGTGTGTGTCTAGAAGTAATGGGGAAGTTTTTGTGTAGTATGTACTATCGCCAAGATGGCCTACTCTAGGGGTAAATAATGCACCTTGACTTCATGAAGTGACTTACTCACATAATAGACTGACTGTTGTATGCCGCTGTCTAATCGTATCAAAACAAAACTTACCGCATGAGGAGCTACTGCTAAGTAGGCAAATAAAACCTCATCCACCTCAGGACTGGACATGATGGGTGGCCGAGATAGGTAATTTTTAAGCTGTTGAAATGCCACGACACACTCTTCGGTCCATTCAAGTCCTTTCCATTTATGTAGCAAAAGGAAGAAATGTCTGCACCTATCTGCCGACCTAGATATAAATCGGTTCAAAGCAGCAGTCATTCCAGTCAATTTCTGGACCTCCTTGGGATTTCGAGGTGCTTGCAAACTGTTAATGGTATTGATCTGATCAGGGTTCATCTCAATTCCCTTGTAGGTCACCATGTAGCCCAAAAACTTTCCCGAACCTACACTAAACAAGCACTTTGATGCATTCAGACGCAACTTATACTTCCTTAGAATCTCAAATATGTTCGTGAGGTCTTCCACATGCTCGGACACTATCTTGCTCTTTACAACCATATCATCAATATAAATTTCAATACTCTTGCCCAACTGTGGTTCGAACATTTTAGTCATCATCCGTTGATAAGTAGACCCTGCATTTTTCAAACCAAAGGGCATCACTTTGTAATGATAGTTTCCTATAGGAGTGATAAAAGCTGTCTTTTCCTAGTCGTCCAGTATTAGTGGTATCTGATGATATCCTTGAAATGCATCCAAGAAACTCATCCGAGGATGGCCTACCGTCACATCCACCAGCTGATTTATCCAAGACATAGGGAAAGGGTCTTTGGGACAAGCCTTATTGAGATCTGTGAAGTCCACACATACATGCCATTTCCCAGTCTTCTTTTTCACCACCACCGTATTAGCTAGCCACTGAGGATAGAACACTTCCTTGATAGCCCCTGCTTGTTTGAGCTTTGTTACTTCATTTCTGACAGCCTCGGCGTGCTCTTTGGACAAACGCCGAGGTGGCTGCCTCTTCGGAGTAATGGAGGGGTTAACGTTCAAATGATGACAAATGAAGTTGGGATCTACGCCCGGGGCTTCGTATGCATCCCATGCGAACACATCCACATTTTTCCTAAGAAATTCAACCAGTTGCTCCCTTTCCAGTTGAGACAGTTGAGCCCCAATCTGAAAGAACTTCTCCGGATCATCATCAACAATTACCTTTTCTAGATCTTCACATTTCACTTTGTCGACTGGTCTATTGAAGAAAGTTGCCGGAGTTTCTGATTGCTATAAACCATTCTCAGCAGTGGTCGAGGTTTCAGCCTCTGGCCGATGTTGGATGGTCGCTACCAGGCACTACTTGGCTGTAAACTGGCTTCCTACTATCTCCAACACTTGGTCCCTAGAGGGATATTTCACCTTCTGGTGAAGAGTGGAGGAGACGGCTCCTAGGGTATGAAGCTAGGGTCTGCCCATAATGGCTGTATATGGAGAGAAAGCATCAACCACAACAAAGTCCACCTCCACCACATCTGAGCCAGTCTGCACAGGTAGTCTGATCTGACCTTTTGGAATGACCATTTTACCTTCAAAGCTCACCAGAGGAGAACTGTAGGCTGTTAGACTCTCAGGTTTCAAATTCAGGCCTTTATAGAGGTCAGGATACATAATCTCAACTGCGCTGCCCTGGTCGATCATCACCCTTTTCACATCATACCCATCAATTCTAAGTGTAACTACTAAAGCATCATCATGTGGCTGTATGGTTCCCAGTTTGTCCTCATCTAAAAAGCCTAAAACTAGTGGGATGCCCGTCTAGGATGATAAGGCCTTCTTACTGACCTCAAATCTCAGTTTCCGAGATGACTCTTATCCTTGGACCTATTCTAGACTATCATACACAATCCTTATTTCTTCTACTCATACTCTTCCCATAATAACCTTATTTGGCCGTCCTCGGATTAGTTAATATCCTCGGATTGGGCCATAGGCCCAATTTGTACAGTTGTAATAGTACATTCGAGCTAACTAGCCCCCACAGGTTTTTTTTTGGATTCTGATTTTGTTTGAATTGAATTGCAAGTTCTTGTTGATTTTGATTCTTGTCGGTAATGAAAACCTTCTTTTTGGATTTTCTCAATACAAATGTCAGTGACTCAAGCAACGGGTCTTTTGTAGACAGTGGGGGTATGGGAGTTGGGTTTTGTTAAAAGCATGTCTTTGACTTTGGAATTCTTCTTCTCAAGTTAATTACAAGGAAGGAACCCATTGAAATTAACAGTTATTCATATGGCTTGAATGAGAGTTTGTTTGATTGGATAACTCACATTTTGAGCAGTTCATCTGATCTTTACAATGTTATTGATAATTCTCTGATTGACAAAGGATTTGGTGGTGAAATCTTTGTATTACTTAGAATTGCATGCACTTGTCTTAACCCCTTCCCTAGTGAAAGGTCAACAACGCTTGATAACATGACATGATTACATGTAATAAAGCATACTGGAAATTATAGTTGACACCTATTTATTCTCATTAAAAAAATAAGTTGACACCAATTTATATAATGCTTACTGTTGATATAACATTTTTGGTCTTGATGATTTGTTAAAGTAAGCAATGAATAAAAGAAAATTTGAATCCTATAGTCATTATTACTAAAAAAAGAATACCGAAACTGAAAATTCCAAATGACTCTGATCGTTGAACTTTATTTTATTTTTTATTTTTAATTTCAAATTGGATACCATAATGTCTATTGTTGAGAGCTGAATTGATCTTTAAGGTTGTGATTGGATGAAGAATTTGATAAATTCTTAGAATTTCCAAATTGAAGGGATTTAAATTGAAGGGAATTTTAATCCCATTAATCTAAATCTCTATTGTTTAGATAAGTATAATCAAGAATTTAGAAGTGGTAGTGGCAATGATTTGGTGATGATGATAGTATGGTGGTGGATGTTATGGCAAGTGGCAAAGGTAGCAACACATGATAGTGGTGGCATTGATGGAGGTGGTAGCATTGACAGTGGTGGTGATGGTATTGGCATTAACAATAGTAGTGGTAATGATGTAGAAAGCAATGGTGGGTTGTTTGGGATAATTATGGTGGCAGTAATTTGTACAATGATAGCTTCTTCCACGATTTTCTCTTTTCCATGGAATTTGAACTTGGGCTAAGAATATTTGAAAACCAAGTTCACTCTTGTTGGGAAAAAAATATATTGACCCCTTACAAATTAATTAATTACCCAAGTTAATTAATTAGGTTCAATTACATGCAATAGTGTGGTAGCACAAACAAATCACCAATTATACTAAATGCAGCGGAAAATAAATTTGACACGGGTGATTTGTTTATGAATGGGAAAAACCATCGAGACAAAACCCCACGGGGTGATTCTAATGTCACCATTCCCAAGAATCCACTATTATCAATTACAAGCGGTTACGAGTATAAGGAATCTTCCCAAACCCTTTGGCCTATCCCGAAATACCAACCTATAGTTGAACCCTTACCCTAATACCCAATTGGACTTGTATTGTAGTGGCAATCTTTCAGTTCAATGCACGAATCCCAGTACGTGACTAACCAGTGATGCACGGATCCCAATACGTGACTAACTCTTTTGCACGAATCCAGTACATGACTAACACCAGTAACTTGAAGAAGATGTTGGCTGCAAAGTTCTTCAATTCATCAACGATGAAGATCAGGAAGCTCCTTGGTTACAAAACCCTATGGCGCAAATACGCAGTAGCTTCTTTAGAAATAATAATGAACTAGGTCACTTTTTGCATATGTTCTCCATGTATAACGCCCTTTAAAATAAGCCTTATATATGTCTAGGGTTGTGAGAAAAGAAACCCTATACAAATATTTCAGCATGGGTCGAAAATCAGATCTGGAATTTCTGATTTTGTAAGTCTCGATAAAAACGGCTTGTGTCGAGCTTCGACTTTAAATCTCGATAGAAGTCTTTTTGTTGAGATTGCTGTTGTGCTTTAATGAACAGCTCTTCTTCACTTGTTTCTTGGTTAGATCTTCATGGCTTTAACACTTGACTTGAACAACATGTTTCTTGAAATCTTAAACCCATCCTAGATCTACCAAATTATATGTAAAGTGCATTTTGTCAAAGGATTAGCCAATTACATAAAATATGTTCCTAACAATCTCCCCCTTTGGCAATCCGTGACAAAACCACAATAAACAAATTAATCATAAGAGAAGTCTTAAATCACTAAACTCATAGCCACTTGTTGTATTACAAAATAAATCTATCCCTACTACAAACTCTTCAAAAACTTTGCAAGAAAAGAGTTCACGACATGATAGACTTTCACAACCTGTCTTTCTAAAACACTTATACAAAACTCATCAAGGCATCACGTGTGAATAGAAATAAGGATTGCGTACATAACGAAACATGTGCATAAATATAGAAAAGAAACAACACATGTAGAGGTAGGTGAAGAAAAACATACATCATCATCATATATGAAAATAAAGTACAATGTATGTAATAAAATGGTCACAAGACCGGTATACAAGAGGCAAATGTAAATAAAGAAGAAAAGAAAATACGTAAAGTCCTCAATACTATATACACTCCCCCCTATAAAAAATGTCCTATACTAACTCTCCCCATAAGTACAAGACTATTCTCAAACCCAAAACTACTCCCCCTTTTTGTTACAAATGACAAAGGGCAAGTCACTGAAAGGTCGTCATCGCGTCATCAATGGAATAGTCAGCGTCATCCTCATCATCAAGCGAAGCCTCTAGAGAAGGAGAGGGAGAAGGAGCAAGACTAGCCATGCGAGTCTGCTGGCGGGCAATGCGGCCTACTTGGTTGTTCATCTGACACATTTCATCAATGAGATAGTTAAGACAAATGCTAAAGTTAGCATGCATCCGCTGAAGCTGCTCCATGATGGCCTCGAGGGTCACACCACCAGCCACAGAGGAAGAAGGAGTGGAGGTAAAGGGTGGAACAACAGAAGCTACAGGATCGATCATCTCCACTCGTGGCTGCTTCGGTCAAAGCTGGGCCTCGCTTCATCGGACAGAACCAATGATGATGGCACTCATGATGGTGAAAAGAGGAGAGAGAGGAATAGGAATGGAGAGGTGCTTGAGGATCCGCTTGATAGTTGAAGAAAAGATGAGCTTATCATGGGTAGCAATGTCCTGATCATGGTTGTCAAAATTGCGATCTAGATCGTAAAATCGCACGATTTTACGATCCCACCTCACCAAAAAGATTAAAAATCGTAGTAGGATTGCAAAAATGGTAGGATCGTATAGAATCATATAGGATCATAGGATTGTATAGGATCCTACCAATCCTACCATTTGGCTTTTTTCTTTTTTTTTTCTTTTTGTTTAATTTTTAAATTTTTTTTTTTTTAAAGTAGGACTCAGAAGTCCACGAGCCCAATAAACCCACAAGCCCAATAATGAATGGAAATTCCAAATTTACCCCTATCTCAATATAAAATCTCAAAAAAACCTAGCCTACTTAAGTTTAATGTATTAAAAAACAAACGTCAAAACCTAAAATATAGAAACACTAAGGCACTAAGCTCCCGCACCTGTGTCTTGCGCCCCCACAGTCCTCTATAAAAAACCTAGCACCTCTCAGCCCTCTCAATGGTGAGCCATCACTACCTTTAAGCTTTCTTAAGTTTAACGTTTTAAAAAACAAAACCTAAAATATTTAGAAACATTCAGCTGCAGCACCTTAGTCCCGCACCTCCTCAGTCCTCTGTCAAAAACCTAGCACCTCTCAGCCTTCTCAATGATGTTGCTGTGAGCCATTGCTGCCTTTAAGCTTTCTGGTAATTTGTTTTGGTAGTTAGTAGTTTATCATTTATTTGTACTTTGATAGCTTGATTCCAGATTGTTGTGTTGTGTATATGATTTTGACAAAGCTTTTAAGGTTTTTATTTTTCTATTTTGTTAACTAAAATAAGTAAAATTTGAAAAATTATGAAACAGGATCTTCAGTATTTGATTCTTTGAGAAATATTAGTAAACACAATTAGTAGTTTAGAATTGCACACAACCTGTTTGATGAATTCTCTGTGTGATTTTTTGAGCATGCTCTGTATCTTGGTGTCTTTTTTTGCAGCTCTAGTACAAATATACAATGTTTACTTTGGCTAGAAAGAAAATTAAGCAAAAAAATGCACCAAGAAATAGGTCTGACCTGGGATGGGATCATGGTGTTGAAGTAAGTTCAATGTAATTATTGCAAAGAAATTCATAGTGGGGGTATATATTGACTGAAGCATCATTTAGCTGGGACTAGGAAAAATGTTTCAACTTGTCCTAGTGTGCTAGAAAAGGTGAGGGAAAAATTTGTGGCTCTTTTGAATGCCTAAGCTGAAGCATCTATAAAAAAGAAAAAGTGGTATACTATAGAAGAAGAGGATGATGGCAGTGATGATGAATTAGTTGAAGTACAACAACTACATTCATCAAAAGGGAGAGGCAGACACATAGGCTCCATGGATAAGTTTGTTACAAAAAAAAAGCAAGTAACAATGAATTGTATATTTAAAAAAGGAGAACGTGATATAGTGATCCAACAAATTGCTAGATTCTTCTACACTAGTGCCATCCCTTTTAATTGTGTAAAAAATCCGGAGTTTCTGCGAATGATTGATATGATTGCAAGATTTGGAATTGGCCTCAAGCCTCCTTCACATCAAGAGATTAGGGAGACATGCTTGAAGAAAGAGGTAGATTTTACACAACAAATGCTTGAAGAGTATAAGGTTGAATGGAAAAAAACAGGTCGTTCAATTATGTCTGATGGCTGGTATGATAAGAAAAGGAGATCTATCTGTAATTTTTTGGTGAATAGTCCCAAAGGAACCATTTTCCTATACTCTATAGACACATCTGACATATCTAAAACAGTTGAAAAAGTTTGTCAAATGTTAGATGAAGTTGTGGATAAGGTTGGAGAGGAGAATGTTGTGCAATTGGTGATTGACAATGCTGCAAACTACAAACTAGCTGGAGAGATGTTGATGCAGAAGAGAAAGTGCTTGTTTTGGACTCCATGTGCTGCCCATTGCTTGGATTTGATGCTTGAGGATTTTGAAAAAAAGATTAAGGATCATAATTACACAATTGCAAAGGGGAAGAATTCATGCCATAGTTATGGATAACAATGGCTTTTGGCGACTTGTTGTCAAATGCTTGAAGGCTGCAATACCCCTTTTAAAGGTACTTCGCATGGTTAACTCTGATACACCTCCAATGGGATTCATTTATCTAGAAATGGAAAAGGCAAAAGAAGAAATACAGAAAAATTTCAATAATGTTTGAAAGAGGTAACCATTTTATTTATATCTTCCTTAAATTTACATTTGTTTTTAATTCATTAGCTTATTAAATATATAGTCATTGTTTTTTTTTTTTTTTTTTTTTTTTTTTTAAATATAATATCCACTGTTTTAAATTGTAGTTACAAAGAGATATGGGATATTATTGATGATCGATGGGAAATGCAACTTCATAGGCCTTTGCATGCTGCGGGATACTATTTGAACCCTTCTATTCATTATGATCCTTCTTTTGATCCGGGTTTAGATATTAAATTAGGACTATATACGTGTCCTCAACGCATGGTTCCAGAAGTTAGTGATAGGAAAAAGATAGATGTCTAACTTAAAAAATTCAAACAAGCAAAGGGACTATTTGGTATTGAAGCTGCCATATTAGCCAGAAATACTAAACAACCAGGTGACAATTTTATTTTTCGTTTTTTGTTTTACATTCAAATTCATCTTTATTAGTTGTAGATTATATTCTTAAGACTAAGATATTATAATTCATATATGTATCAGCTGAGTGGTGGGACTCATATGGAGACGACTCTCCTGAATTGAAAATATTTGCTATAAGAATATTGAGCTTAACATGTAGCTCATCTGGTTATGAAAGAAATTGGAGTGCGTTTGAAATGGTAAGACCAAATGACCTTGGTATATTATGACAAGATGATTTTCCATTTTCTTTCTCAGTTAAAATTTTGTTTCTTCCCCCCTCCCCTCTGTTTGAGAATTCTCAATTAAAATTGTTACAACTATAGGTACATTCAAAAAGGAGAAATCGCTTACACCAGAAAAAAAAAAAAAAGAATTACTTGGTCTTTGTTATGTACAACTTGAAGATAAAAGAGAAAAGAGCTAAACCATTGAGTACAAATGAAGAAATTGGTTTGGAGAATTTGTCTTCTGATGATGAGTGGTTAGCAACAGATTGTGTAGATTCAGAAGATGGTAGTGTAGATTTTGATGAAGACAATGAAGGTATTAATTTATAACTTTAAAGCCTTCCTTTATAGCTAATATTTATATAAGTTACCTATGTATAGTTTGAATGTGTGACCACTAATCACTTATTTATATTTGTATACTTTACTTATCAAAAAAATCCGTATATTTTGGTTATTAATGTTAGGTGATGATGAGGTTTCAAGAGTTGCTGCCAAAGGAAAAAGTGTGCTAGTTCGTGATGTTTGTGATGAATATCATGAGAATGAAGATGGTTCTACTGATGATGATAATGATGGGCCCCCACTTGGATTTGAGAGAGTTAGGGATTTCGATGATTACGCCATGGATGTTGATACTAGGAAGGATATAGATGATGAAATAGGATATGACAATGATAGTGATTAGATTAGAAAAACCTTAGAATGGGAATTCTCTTTTGGATTTCATATTTGTAATTAGCTAGTTTACCTTAGATTGAGAATTCTCTTTTGGATGTAGATAGCTAGTTTTTATATGCTAACTAGCCCAACTTATTTTGGATATGTAACTTAGAATTTGGAAAACATTTTCCATGTGTAGATAATATTTTGGTACTTAGTTGCTAATTAAATATGTACTAAACTTTTTAGAAACATTATGTCAAAAGTTAAATATATTTTGTTTCATTAGAATGACATAAGAACGATATAGTGCGTACAAATTACATTTTATGATGCAATATATTTTTTTTAATGGATGGATTCATATTTTAAGTGATTATATAACATACAAAGTTACTATCAATAGGTTTTTTGCTTAAAATCTGAAAATAGGTAGGATCTTACGATCCACGATTCGATTCTACGATCTAAGATCCTACCTACCTCCCATGATCCTACGTAGGATCCTGATTTTGACAACCTTGGTCTTGATACACATCTATAATAGATGTGATGAAGTGAGAGGGCAAGTCGATGGTAAGATCCTCCATCAAAGAAAGAAGAAAACGAGCATGAGGCTCAGTGATGGAGTTATAGTGAGACAATGGTGTGAGAGTGAATGTTATCACCATGTTAAGGAATCTCAGGCCTTTTGCAAAACTTGAGCATGAAGTGTTTAGCTTACCACTCCATATGGAAGAAGTCCTATAGAAATGGGAGATTAGTTCATCTTTAGACATAGTCTGGAGACGATCACAGCCAGGGTAGTCAGGATGCGCTACCTTAGGGACACGTAGTACCTCAGATATAAGATCCGAAGTAATTACAATATGTGTACCTCTGAATGTAGAAACAAACTGAGGCACAGAGTTATCGATGCCTTGTATGTTGGAGTAAAACTCCTGAATAAACATGACAGGACAACACACAGGTTTCTCACAAAGAGATTCCCATCCTCGAGTCTGAATGACATTGGGTAGCGTAGTGTCGAAGAAATTCGACAGAATGACTTGGCGTTCTGGATGAACGCCATGGGCCTAGAAGTTCTCAAAGAAGTCTGTCTTGGCCTTCTCATCATGGAACTGAATATGAGAGGGTACTGGAGGAATAGAAGAAGAAGATGACTCGGAACCTTGAAGAGGGTTCCAAGTCGGAATGGATTTGTGCTGTTTGGGTGCCATGACGCAGTCTATCTGAAAGAAAGAGAGAAAGAACAGAAAGAAACACATGTTTAGAGTAGAAAAGAAAAGAACGTATGCATAAAAAACGCATGAATAGGTGACATGAGAATTTAAGAGCATCATAGGGGTCACCCAATCCAAACCTAATAGCACTCAACAACAATAATCAATCACACACATCTAAATATGCATGAAACATTGTTATAATGCAATGAGGATGCAATGCATGATCATATGATATTAGATTCACAAAACCCAACCCATATATTTCACAAAAAAACTCAAAAACCCAAAAAAAAAATTTCAAAATCCCAAACCTTAAGTCTAAATGCATGAAATGCATGAAGGAGAGACCGTTCTGATCACTTACCAAGTGGATCTTGCTTGGAATGGGCTGTGAAACACTTTGGAGAAGAGATTTGAGTGAGAGAAGAAAGTATGAGTTAAGAGAGAAGTGAGATCTGTTGAGAGTAAGAAGAGAGAAATGAAAAAGAAATCGCGCCTCAACCTTAAATAGAAAACGCAGCTTGATGGATTGAGGTTCCTATCGAGAATTTGTCGAGCTTTAAATCTCGACAAAAATGAATCTGTCGAGGTGCTATCGAGGATCTATTGATGACAAAAATAGTGTCTTCATGGATCTAGAATCTGTTGAAAATCTATTGAGCAGATAGAGAACACAAAAATTTGTCTCGATGGATCAAAGAAGATGTCGAGAATGTGTCGAGTAGGAACCTAGAAATCTCGATGGATTGAGAAGCTGTCGAGATTCTAACGAGAAGAAACCCAAAAATCTTGATGGATCGAGGATCTGTCAAGAATCTATCGAGCAGACAGAGAGCAAAAGAATTTTTCTCGATGGATTGAGGAAACTGTCGAGAAGCTATTGGGAGATAACCCAGAAATCTTGATGGATCAAGAATTTGTCGAGGATCTGTCAAGATCACAAGATGAAGGCTCGATAGAAATGATATCTGTTGAGGATGTGTCGAGCTTGAAGAAAGGAGGTTTTTCAAGAAGGGAAAAACACATAGAGGTGAATGCAACAAACAAGCTACTCAAACCAACATCCAAGCCACATATTAAGCTCTTAAATCTCATCTCAACATAGATGCCAAGCATATAGATCCACACACACACACACACACAAAACAAGTCTAACTGATTTTTATATTTCAAAAACAAGTTAAGACAGTTTAGTGAGCATATATTAACACATGTATCTCCTGTGATGGCCAAATCACATTGTACTTGCACATGTATCAAAAGTAGCAAAGAGTATGCATGTTGTGTGTGAAAACATAACAAGTGTGCATAAGTTTCTCATATTATGACGATTTGAGATATAAGAACATCTAATACACTGACACACAATCATAACTATTTGATGGGGACTATCACCTTAGAGATACATCATATAACTCCCACATCTCCTAGAAACACACTTACAACCATTTTTAAAAGCATTTTGATCTTTTTGCTTTTCATGTTCTTTGCATAATTTTCTTTTTGAGCATAGCATGCATGGGCATATAAAAGAGAGAAAAGAAAATACCCAATTATGCATGTTTAACATCCCAATTTTGCTATGTCGAAACATACAGATGTTATACATGATTGGTGGGCTTTAGTGGTGAGGTAGTTATTTATGCCTTTCTCTTAGGATTTTCTAGTCCTTCCCATCAAAAGGAGTGATATGAGTATGAGAAAAAAGAGACAATTTTAATCGTACTCATCACAAACACGAGTCACAAAGCTCACTTGCTTAGTTGTGCATTGAGATGCTCATCTAAGCTACAAGAGATACAAAGTTTAGAATTTTTTTTTCAATGGCCATCTAGGATACACAAGCACCAATATACACAGACACATACTGTTTTTGTATTTTTCTGATTTTTCGATTTTTTTCAATTTTTTTTTTAAATTTTTTTGTAAAACAAAATAAAACAAAACTGAAAAAAAAAAAAAAAAAAACAAAGCATAAAACTAAACTGACTTAAAAACAAGAAAGTTGTTCGTTTTTAGACCCCTTAGACATAACCAGATTAACCTAGTTATTTAGCCAAGTGATTAACTTAGATAAATTATTCAAATCTAGGTTAACACAAATATGTCATATCATTGTAAAGTGCGAAAAATAAATAACACAACGATATGATAACATAGGAAAACAAAACCGGTAAAAAACCTGTGGATAATTTAACCTAGATATCCTCAAGGTCAAACAAATTTACTATGAAAGAATTGAAGTTTACACAATAGCAACTTAGATCACTAACATCTATTGCTACCTCGAGTAGGAAACTTACTACCATGACCACGTGACAGTTCCGAGTTCATGGACTACTTCTTTCTTGGATTCATTGTAAGTACAAGCACTCTCGCTTGTGTATCTTTAAGCTCTTGAAATAGCAACTGAATTGATCACCAAGCTCTCGATATCAATCTTGAGATTGGAAATCCTAAGTGTGCATGAAGGCAAACACCTCTAGATCTCACAAGAGATTCACACACACAGTATAAAGAGCAACCCCAAAACGTGGCTAGGGTTTTCCCTTTTATACTTAAAACAAAACATAAAACCCTACACGTCAAACAAGCTTGGGCTAAGTTGAAAAATTCTGCAGAAAAACAATTTGCACGAGATTTGATTGATCGAGTCTAATTCTAGATCGATTGAGCCAGGCAAATTTACACAGTAAATCCTGCAGTACACTCGATTCCAACTTTACACATAAACATACTTTGAGCAAGTCTAAAACAAGACTAAACGTTTTGATCATAGTTTGCCAACATTACAAAATGAAGTTCTAATACATTTAAACCTAAAGTCTTAGAACCCAACAAAAGCAAAACAAACAAGTAATGTAAAAACATAAAGGGAGAGAGAGGAAAAGTGACCGAATCACTTTGAGCCTTTTTCTTTCCAAACTTTGGTTTTGGAGGAAGATCCTTTCCTAGAGTTGAACCTTTTTTTTGGAGGTGAGGGGGAAGAATTGAAACTGTTCAAGTTCGAAAGAAACATGAGGGCCTTAAGAAGATCTCAAAGAAGACCCAAAGATGGTGGAATCTGACCTTGATCACCAGATGATAACACATTGTTGCTTTGTTAGGTGGCTAACCACTTATAGCAATTTGGACAAGTGTGTCCCGAAGCTTTACACTGATGATAGAAATGCGGCTTCTTTGGTTGAGACTTCTTATTTTTAGCCTTATTGCTCTTAGGGTTTCTAGTCTCTTTCTTCTCTATCTTAGGGGGTTCTCCTAGAATAGATTTTCCTCTGTCTAGATTGTTCTCACTAGCTATCTTAGTTTTAGTTTCATTTTTCTTTAGATTCTCATTATTAGTAGGTAAGACAAAAACAGTTTTACTAGAGGAAGCAATATGAGAAGAGTTAAAGAGTTCATACCCCAAGCTAGTTCTGTCAGAAGCTAAGTTTTAGAGGTTCAGCATTTCATCCAGATTTGCACTAGAAGTCCTCTCCAATTGAGCTTGAACTTGGAACAATTCTGCTTCAAACTTCTTGGTTCTTTCAGCCAAGAAGTTGTTCTCGAACCTCAGTGCTCTAATGGTTTGATTGGCTTTATCAACCTTTATGGATAGCTTCTCTTGTTCCAGCTCCACTTCACTAAGCTTCTTAGTATACAGCCTATACAACTTCTCATGATCTTTAGATACCTTGTATAACTTTGCATAGACTGTATGGATGTCATCCTATTCATCCGGCTTCTAGAACTTGGATTCCACCAAGTCCTCTTCTTCATTCACTGCTTCTATGATTCCCTTAGTAGGATCCATTGTGGTAGTGAAAGCACTCAAGACTTCCTCGTCATCACTATTGTATGACTCAGTCTCAAGCTTGGTATCACTCAAGGTAGCAGTAAGAGCCTTGCTTTTCCCAATTGACTTGAGATATGTTGGACATTCTTGTTTCATATGTCCAAAACCTTGACATCCGAAGCACTTTGGTTCGGAGGGAATAGTATACTGACCGCCATCCTTAGCATCCTTCTTCCCTCTGTCTTGACTTTTGAATTAAGAAGAACTGGATTGCTTACAGTCCTTGTCAAAACCTTTCACATTGGCATTCTTTATGAACTTCTTGAACTGCCTAGTGATGTAGGACTTCATCTTGGAATCTTCATCATCTGAAGACTCATCAGTCTCATTACTTTTGGCCTTCAGTGCCATATTCTTACTTTTGGTTCCTTTCCCAAGTTTAGTTAAACCCAATTCATAGGTTTGCAAGTTGCCAATTAGCTTTGTCAAAGGAATGGTGTCAATGTCCTTTGATTCTTCAATCGTTGTTATCTTGGCATGAATTCTCTCAGGGAGAGATCTGAGCACCTTTCTTACAATCTTGGAATTGGGAATATGATCACTAAGATTGAATGCTGAGTTCACCATGTCCTTTAGCTTGGCATAGAATTCATCAAGTGTCTTATCCTCCACCATATTTATCTCCTCAAAGCTAGTCGTGAGCCTTAGGAGCTTTGAATCCTTGACAGCCTTAGTCCCTTCATAGGTTGTCTGGGATGGTCTATGCTTCCTTTACTGTTTCAGTTGAGGATATTTTCTTGAACTCCTCATTGGTCACCGCATTGAATAGGCACCACCAAAAAAAAAAAAAAAAGAACTATTGTGACGGGTGCAAAAATTGTTGCTATATGTCGCATATTGTGACCTTTTTTTGGACTGCCGTTGTACATTGGATCTATTGCGGCATTTTTTTAAACCACCATAGTAGGTCTAATATTTTTGCGGTGCACTATAGCGGCGGTACGTAGAATCATTGCAATATATGTGTTTTAGCGGCGTTAACTCAGATATAGCGGCGCTCCAAAACCCTGTTGTAATAAATATAGCATTTTACAGGGATACTATAGTGGCGGTATCAAAAACTGCTGGAATATGTAAGTTGTAGCGGTGTTGAGATGACTGCCGCAACATGTACCTATTTTGCGGCGCTTTTTCTTAGTTATAGCGGTGGGTTGGATTGCCGTAATAGACTTTTAAATTTCCCTCTTCCCCCAAAATTTCCCTCTGTTTTTTTTTTTTTTTTGCCTTCCCACTTAGGTTTTCACTTCAGCACCGTTAGCCATAAAATGTCACTCTTTCAAAATCTCTCCACTCACAAATCTCACTCTCACAAAACCAAGCTTCAACTCTCACAAAACCAAGTTTCAGCCCCGTTAACCCCAAAATCTCACTCTCACAAAACCAAATCTCACTCTTACAATACCAAGCTTCCTCGCCATAACCAAGCTTCAACTCCATCTCTGCCACCGCTGCCTTGTGTTCTCGCCATCGCCACTCTCTTCAGGTTCAGCCCCAGCCCAGGCCCAGGCCCAATCTTCTGCCTCGTCATCGCCATCACCATTCTCTCCTATCGATGGGTCGGGTAGCCTTATTAGGATTGGATTTCGATCCAGCTTCATCTTTGACCAAACCCACCTTTATCAGGTACAATTTTATAGATTGTTAAGGTTTTATAGTTAACAAAAACACAAACATCTTTTGACATCTTTTATGTGTGTGGTAAATGAATTTGATTAGGTTCTGATTCTAAATGGTGAAACTATCAAATGGGTTCAGCCTAATAGGTTCGATCTTTTATGGTAAGTTTATTTATTTATTTTTGTTGATTAACAAGTGCCATTGGTTTTATTTTATCTATCTGCTTCTTTTATTTTTGTTGATGAATGAGTGCCATTGTTTGAAGGCAAGGAATGTCTCATTGGTAATCATCTCTCATTTGTTTGAATCTAGTGGTACCATTTTGGCCTTTGTTTTGATAATTGTTTGTTGGTACAGCTCAAGGGGTCTCCAATGGTTGCTGCATAGAATGACAAATTTGAGGGTGAGTGATTTTGTAATTGGTTTGTGATTTAGCGTTATCACTAGACAAATTGGAATGATATATGGTTGCTATAGCATTTGAATTAGACACTACTTATTAATCAGTGTGGAGTTCATGATAGAGTTCTATTGATAATGACAATATATGTGCAAAGTAGCAATATAGATACAATTACTGAGTAGCAACTATATTGCCACTCTCTTCAAGTTCGGCCCCAGCCCAGGCCCAGGCCCAATCTTCTGCCTCGTCATCGCCATCACCATTCTCTCCCACTGATGGGTTGGGTAGCCTTATCAGGATTGGATTTCGATCCAGCTTCATCTTTGACCAAACCCACCTTTCTCAGGTACAATTTTACAGATTGTTAAGGTTTTTATGGTTAACAAAAACACAAACATCTTTTGACATCTTTTATGTGTGTGGTAAATGAATTTGATTAGGTTCCGATTCTGAATGGTGAAACTATCAAATGGGTTCACCCCAATAGGTTCGATCTTTTATGGTAAGTTTATTTATTTATTTATTTTTGTTGATTAACGAGTGCCATTGGTTTTATTTTATCTATCTGCTTCTTTTATTTTTGTTGATGAATGTGTGCCATTGTTTGAAGGCAAGGAATGTCTCATTGGTAACCATCTCCCATTTGTTTGAATCTAGTGGTACCATTTTGTCCTTTGTTTTGATAATTGTTTGTTGGTACAGCTCAAGGGGTCTCCAATGGTTGCTGCGCACAATGACAAATTTGAGGGTGAGTGATTTTGTAATTGGTTTGTGAGTTAGTGTTATCACTAGACAAACTGGAATGATATATGGTTGCTATAGCATTTGAATTAGAAACTACTTATGTCACGCCCTGAACCTAACTATAAAGATAGACACGTGACAGTTGCCGCATGCTTATAAAGTAAGCACCTTACAAGCATGCAAGGCCTTCTTAGCAACTGAAATTTATCCTCAAAAATTTCGACAATAAATTCAAAATACCTCAAACATTCTTTATGAATAAATCTCCAATAATTTAAAGGAACAATTCCAAACCTCATGTACATAAAGTCAATTGACCAAAAGATATAAGACCATTACAAGACCATATAATCCCAAACTTACTAAGCTTCTTTCATGCTCACAACACAACATCAAAACTCTCAAAACTTGTTATTCTTTACAATCTGAAACTGGATGGGAAAAAGGGAGTGAGTTGACAACTCAATAAGTAACCAAAATCCAAATAAGTTTTATCCAACAATAGATTTGTAAAGTAATAAGATGTAATACGAATCTTCAAAAGTTATAATATGCTATGGGTTTTCAAAAAATAGCTAAAGAAGTTTCATAATCTTAAAATAATACTTTGCAAATAGACCACATACTTTAATCTTACAATTATATCATAGATGGTTTAGAATGTAGTCAGTTTTCCATATATCAAAAGCTATAACTTACAATAGATTCCAAAAATACATAAGCAGTTCTTATGACTCAAAATAGTTAAATATTCAAACGTAATTCATATTCTTAACAATCTTATGACTATGGTCACACTATATCCCTGTGACTGGGCATCAAAGTACCAATGAATAACCCCCATTGGCTGGGTATCAGAGTACCAATGAATAACCCCCACTGGTTTGGGTATCAGAATACCAATGAATAACCCCCATTGATTTGGGTATCAGAGTACCAATGAATAACTCCCATTGGTTTGGGTATCAGAATATCAATGAATAACCCCCATTGGTTTGGGTATTAGAATCAATTCATAGTCAAATTGTCCATAATCATATATATGAAATCATAGTTTCTAACAAAGATATATCTTATTCAAATACATATATATTTATATATGTAAAATCATCTATTCAATATCCAAATATATTTGTGATATTTCTATATTCTTACTTTAAATCAATATACCTAAAGAAAACAATTAAATAAAATAAATCTTATATTCAATGCTCATATTTATTGGTGGAAATTCTTTATTCTTTACTTTGAATCAGTATAGCTAAAAACAATTAAATAAAATACATAATATATTCAGTAATCAGATATAATTGTGATAATTCTTTACTTGAAATCCGTAATGCAATAGAAATAAATCGTAACAACTGTAAACAATTTTCAGTAGTTAAAATACGCAAAGATAAAACCAATTAGGATAAGGTTACTTACCTCAACTAGCTCACCACAAAGAACTTCTCCCTAATACTTTCTCTAAAATCCTTAGATCTCACCTAACAATTTATAAGCACAATTTACTAAAAAATCAAATAATTCAAGAAAGACTTATAATGGTACCCAACTAGAAAAAGACTATTAAAATATCTCATAATTGTCTGCTTATCTCACACCAAAATTCCACCTAGTCATAACATTTTTCTTTATATATATATATATATATATATTCTGCCACCCCTTTATGCCTTAAAAGATAAGGCTATAGCACCTAGAAGTAGTACTATGTCACACTAGACAAGGACGTGTACTACACTTTACAGCTTTCTTCTTCTTCACTCATTTTTTTTTTTTTTTCAATTCCATCAGTTCAGGCGCAGTTTCCTAAACAACCAAACTGTGTTGAAAGCTAACCCTTAGACCCATCAATGGTGAAATCTGTAGGCAGTAGCGTCCAATTGACCGGAATATAAATCTAAACTTTTCTTCGTTCGCATCATTAAAACTCTTGAATAAATAAATAGTTTCACTACTGATTAAAATACCCACGTAAATAAAATACTCTAATTCTAGATAAAGTTTAGATTTGACAAGAACAGATTTTTAGGCTCTTACCTCAAGGGTGCAATCAATCTTTCTCTACTTCAGTCCTTTGGATAATCTCCTCTCTCAAAATATCTCTCCATATGCATTGACTTAATAAGTTAATATTTATAGCTAGGGTTTCAACCTTATTTTTTAAAAACTCCATTATAATTAGAAACTATAAAATTGGCCCCACAAAATAAATTTACTTAAATGCCCCTCCTTTTAATTTTTAAATTAAAATTTTTTTTTTCGGGGTATTACAACTTATTAATCAGGGTGGAGTTCATGATAGAGTTCTATTGATAATGACTATATATGTGCAGAGTAGCAATATAGATACAACTAATTGCTGGCAAATTCAGATAGTTTCACTTTGTATGGGATATATTTGATCACTATACTGTCTGCAACATACTTAATACTTATGTAAGCCGGTTATCTCTTTTGGACTAAAAAAGCTTAAGGCTTTTGGATTGAATTGATAGCAAATTGAAGGTGATTGATTCATTGATTCATTGGGGGTGAGTTCTTAATCTGATACTTCGTAGTTCATAGAACTTTCATGCTTTTTCGGTTGAAAATAGAAGTTTCATGCTATTACTATGGTGACATGATATCTATGAAATTAATTAGGACATTCTTAAAATTTTTGGGTTTCTTCTGTGTGGCCCATTGAGCTATATTGACTTCTGTAAAGCATATACAGGTTTTGTGTGTTGTGCTAATCTTTAATGAATGACCACTATGATCTTTTTCTAAATAAGGTCATGCACAGTGGATTACAGTTATTAAACCTAAGTGTAGTTATGGAAGCAGGTTTAAACTTTTCTGCTGGTTGCTTGTGAGTCATGGTGTAGTTTGATATTATGTTTCCCATGTAAATTTAAAATTTGTATTAGTTCAGTTTTCATTAATTTCTGTAAAGCTTTGCCGTATATTTGTATTTAAATGACTGATAGCTTTCTAACAATTTACTTATGGTGAATCTTTCTTGTGTGCAGATATGCAATGCAGTTGCAGTGGCTAAAATAATGAACGCTACCTTAATTTTGCCAGTGTTGAAGCAAGACCAGATTTGGAAAGACCAAACGTGAGACATCTTGATTGATGCTGTTATACATTTCTATATCTACAATACTCACCTAGTCACAAATAAGTATAGATAAATAATTGGAGTGTATAATCCTGATAGTAATGGTCCCTGTTTCTGACATATGTCATGGGAATTGAAACTTAAAAATTTCTGCTTCAAATTTTTTCTGATATATGTCATTAGAGAACTTTTGTGATTGTAATGTCACGTTTATATGGAAGTTGCTAGCAAGTGATATGCGATGGCCTTGACCTTTTTTTTTTTTTTTTTTTTTTTTTTGAGTACTTGTAATGAGCACCCCCTATACCCATCTTTTGGATCATGGCTAGAACTAGAAGCCTAGAACAAAAGAAGAGTAAAAAATGAAAAAGAAAAAAAAGATTAGAAGGCCAATTTCTTAAATAACTTATTGGGTTTTTATTAATTAATTTAATAGCTTAGTAAATGGATTATATGAGTTTGATAAGATAATTTGAAGGATCATAAATGAAGGGGTGCCCATAAAACCATTTTGTATTGAATCTTCTTCTTGGTTGAGGATTTTGGATTGTTGAAGCTTGTGGCTTGAGTTTGTACCAACTCTCTGTTTTGTTTGTGTTTGATTGTGGATGATTTGTAATTACCAAGTTGTAGATTTTTTTTTTATAGATTGGGTTGTTACAATTTATTGTTGTTGTAATTTTTATTTTTATTTTTTTTATTTTTTTTTTAAGACTAAGAGCTTTTCTTTGTTTAATTCGCCTTTTGTTTTGTCATTGTTTGTAATGGGTTTTATCTTTGGATTCATTTCTATTATATTTTCTATAGAGATTAGTGGCAAGGTTGTCGCATGTGTATGTCTCACTCTTATTATTATTATTTTTCCAATCCGGAGCTTTTTATTCTTAGGTCCACTTTTTCACCTCTACTATCATGTGATCAAAGTGAGTGAAGTTGGTGAAAGAATTAAGGTACTCTCTCTCTCTCTCTCTCTCTCTCTCTCTCTCTCTATGTTTGTGATTGGGGCAAGCAGGTGGCTTGCATGGAGTAATAAAGTGGTGTTAGTCGATTTGGGGGTGTTGACTGTTTTGTGTAATATCAGATGATTCTTGTTGAATTGTTTTTATTTGATTAATTCATTTTATGCTATTGCTAGTAATGATGTTATAGTTACCAAATGTATTGATATAACTTCTCTATGCATTTAAATTCATTGTTTTATTAGGAACATAGCTGAAAGTGAATGATTAAAGATGATTTGTTTCTTAAATTAAAGTGAAATTGTGTAAATGAAATGTGTGTTAACTCTTGCTTTGTGCTTTCATAAAATCATATTATAGGTATTTCTTGTAAGCCACTTTATAGCAATGAATAAGAGTTGGATGAAAATTACCAATAGAAGGTCGCAAGAATATTTAGATGGAGTCCAATAGTTTCTGAATTTTGCATCTAACCATGCATACCCGGATGGAACGATTTCATGTCCATGTAGAAAATGCATGCATCTAACCATGCATACCCGGATGGAACGATGTTGTATAGGCTCACTTAGTGTCAAAAGGGATTTGTAGGGGTTATAACCCTTGGGTTTTTAATGGAGAATCATCATCTGCATAGACTTCTACTGAAATTCCTAATAGTCATGCCCAAGAAAACCCGATAGAGTATGCCGATCTTCGTGACATGTTGCATGACATGTTCCCCATACAAGATATGGCATCTGGGCCAATGGAAGAAGTCCTTACTATGCAACAACCCACAAAAGGTCCTACAGAAGGTCCTAATGAAGATGCATTTTGGTTTATGAAATTGCTTGAAGATGCTAATCAACCTTGTTATGAAGGTTGTAAGTATTTTAGCAAATTGTCAGCTATTGTGTATTTGTACCACATGAAGTGTCTTAATGGTTGGACCAACAAATCATTTACCATGTTGCTGCAATTTTTGCAAGATTTTCTTCCTTCAAATGCTATGTTGCCAAAAGATTGTTATGAGGTTAAGAAGATTATTAAGGATTTGGGTTTGAGCTATGAGAAGATTCATGCTTGTCCTAAAGATTGTATTTTATATTGGAAGGAGAATGCCAGCCTTGAAGCTTTTCCAAACTGTAACCTTTCAAGATGGGAAAGTAATAAGTCTAAAGCTCAATAAAGCACTAATGCCTCCTCCAAGAAAAGAAAAAAGAAAGCTGCAAAGATCCTACGGTGGTTCCCCTTAAAACCAAGATTGAAATGACTATTTATGTCTCTTGAAACAGCCAATCATATGAAGTGGCATGCCAATGGTCGTGTGAATGATGGGTTAATGAGGCATCCGACTGATTCTGAAGCTTGGAAATCATTTGACTCTAAGTACATAGAGTTCTCATCTGAGCCTCGTAATGTGATGCTTGGATTAGCAGCCGATGTGTAGACACTCGATTTTGCACCCACGATTTAATCAAGGAAGATGATTGGAATGACCATCCATGTACCCCAAAAATCATGATTGCATTACATGCATCAATTTTTTCTTACATTACATGCATTAATTCATTCATTGCATATCATCAAAATGATCTTGAGGTTCTAACGATTGCAAAGGTGTGTCCAGTTTCCAAATCGGGCCATTAGATGGAAAGATACGCATGATCAAGTTTGCACAGTTTGCATGCATTGTATGGGGTGAAGCCGATCACGTGTGATAATTGAAATTAATTTTGATTGGTTAATGATTAAAATTAATCAAATGAATTTATGTGATTGGTGGAGTATTTTTCTTAAAGTGAGATTTGTTGCATGGGATTAAAAACAATAAGCCGATAATATTTAAAGACTGAGGATAATTAGGCTTTTGGTATAATTATTTTCAAAAGAATTATTCTAAAAGTCATAATTATCACTTTGGAATGAGGTTTGTTATGAAAATAACTCTGAAATTCGTCCAAAAACAGTTTTAGAGTTGGAAAACACTTTGAAAACGTGCTAATCAAGTAACAAATTTCAGATTCACGTTCCAAGGGACTTTTGGTATAGCATAACTCAAAATTAATACTGGGCTATTTCTGACAAAGTTGTATAGAATCGAATTTCCCTTCATCTATCAAAATTTCATCTTAACATGAATTTTGAGTAAAGAGATATGATCAAAATACTGAAGCTTGTTCTGATCTGAAAAATCAGCTTACTCTTATCCAAATCTCTCTCTCTCTCTCTCTCTCTCTCTCTCTCTCTCTCTCTCTCTTTTTAATGATTTTTCCTCATACGTTTTTTGCTTATTTTTTTCAGCATTCCAACCTCTATAAATAGGGGATACCTCTCAAAATTCAGCACATTCTTTTACACTCAAGGAGAGACACTTTTTCACACTCTCAAATTCCTCACCCTTCTTTTCTAGGGTTCTCTTTTAAATTAGGGTTTTTAGGTTTCAAAGGTAATTGAATAAATTTATTTGAACCCTAAAACATCCTCTCAACTAGAAGGGTGCTCCATGCAAGAGGTTGTTTCTTAACCCCATTTTCTTATGTTTCTCTTATCATGATGATGCATGTTTGTATCAGAGGCATAACCAGGATTTTCTACTTGGGGGGGGGGGGGGGGCGAATTATATATTTATATGCTAGTCATAACTCATAATTAATAAAATAATTATATTCTATATAAAATAGTCAACTTTAACATTTTATAATATTTTAAAACTCAAATAAGATTAAAAAAATTGTTCAATATGCTATAAACATATAAAATAAATTTTTTTTAAAAGCCTTAGCATCTCCTATTAGAATTGTGCTTGATGATGACCATTCATAAAATAAATTCCATTCATTATCATTTTCATAGTGAAATTCTTAACAATTTTTCCCTTTTCCAAACTGGAAGGGGGTTAAGACTTGAGAATGTTTCTTATCTCTAGTGTAACCTAAATTTTGTTGTAGAAACATATCAATGTTGGTACAACTTATAAGGCATTTGGATTCAAAAGGAAAACAAAAAATCAACTTAAAATATATAAAAATGAGATGATGATAATGAGAGAAAACATATGAGGAAAAAAAATTGGAAATATGAGGAAAGGATTAAATTTTTTCAAAAAATGATGATCATGGGACCAGAATAAATGAATTTGAAGGCTAAGAATGAAAAGAAAAACACACCAATTCGAGCAATGCATGTTGCATTTAAAAATTGAAAACAATAGGAACAACGTCCTTTTTCTGTTCTTAGAAAAAATAAAAAGAAAGACACCTAGAGTGTTAGGTTCTAAGTATTTAGGAACTAATGTATTAGAACTCTAATTTGTATTGTTGGCAAACTGTGATCAAAACGTTTTAGTCTTTGTTTTAGACTTGCTCAAAGTGTGTTTATATGTAAAGTTGGAATCGAGTGTTCTGCAGGATTTACTGTGTAAATCTGCCTGGCTCGATTGATCGAGAATTAGACTCGATCGATCAAAAGTCCTGCAGATTGTTTTTTCTGCAGAATTTCCAACTCAGCCTAAGCCCATTAAGGATAAGGGTTTCAGATCTACTTCTCCCAGTATATAAAGAAAACCCTAAGCATGTTTTTAAGTGGATGTTCAGAGAGATTTGAGTGCCTCTTGTGCCTCTTTTATATTTTAGGGTTTTGTGCCTAAAGGCTCTCTAAAGTCTAGGTTGCTCATGTTGCTGTTTGTGTAAATCTCTTGTGAGATTTGTGAGGAGCTTTCCTTTACACAAGCTTAGGATTATCAAGAGGAGATTCGTTCAAGAAATTGATGATCACTCAGTTGTTGCACTAAAGAACTTTAAAGAAACACAAGCGGGTGTGCTTGTACTTGCTGGAGAATCCAAGAAAGAAGGAGTCCGTGGTTTCAGAGCTTGCACGTGGTTGTGTCAGTAAGTTTCTACTGGTGGGTAGCAATAGGATGTTAGTGGTCTAAGTCCTGTTGAACAACTTCGATTCTTTCATAGTGGATTCAGGTTTACCTTGAGGATAGCTAGGTTAAATCCTCCCCATGTTTTTACTGGTTTGGTTTCCTGGGTGATCATATCATTGTGTTATTTATCTTTCTGTTGCTTTGCATGATATGATTGTTTGATTGTGATAACCTAGATTTGGAATTTGGACTAAGTAACAACTTGGCTAATTACCTAGGTTAATCCAATTGTGTTTTTAAGGGGTCTAAAAACTATCATAGAGATTAGGGCTTTATAAGATTTTGGTAAAAGTGTGTGTATTGTTTGAGTGGAGTACACTTGAGAAACTAACTAAATATTGGAATTGTAAATGGCTAAATGCAATCATTGTTATATTTTAAAGGGAAATAACATAAAAACTAACAATGAACAAATCTTTATGGCATTTTTTTTTTATAAAGGAAAGTCATTATCCAAAATTAGAGTAAAGAGAAAACTAAGCAAAACAACAGTAAAAAAAAAAAAAAAAAAGCATGAATTGTGAAGATGATGAATATTCATAGCTAATTGGAACTCTAAAACCAGAGACTATCTTCTATTCAATAGTTTGAAAACTCCAGGTTCTTGGCATGTTGTGCAAGTAGGTGGGCCACTTGGTTATTTTCTCTTTTATTATGATTTAAATTGAGTTAAGAGTAGTCTAGACTCATGTATTCGGTGGCCTATCCAACTATGCTAGACTAATTTTCTTCCATTGATAGCAAGAAGGTTCTATGAAATTTTTTGGAGGGGCCAATCATTATAATTTGTAGTGGCCCAATTTACTTTTATACATCAATATAAGAGGATTTCAAAAGTTTTGGGGGGGCCATGGCCCCCCAAAGACTATATGTACCTCCGCCCTTGTTTGTATATTTCTTTCAGTTTAGAATATTCATATCATGACTTGTTAATTTAGTTTGTGAAAACATGTTCTTGATTCTTCTATTATTGCTATGATCTCTTGCTTATTTTCAAAAGTCCGCATGTAAATAGTTCTTTTTCTTCAAATAAAACGGATCTACATCTTCATTGAATGTAGATATGAATTTTTTCTTAATATAAAACGGATCTACATCTTCCTTAGATGTAGATCATAATTTTTCTTCAAAATAAAACAGATATGCATATTCATTAGATGTAGATATGATTTTTTCTTCAAAATAAAATAGATATGCATCTTCATTAGACGTAGATTTGAATTTTCCTCAAATCAAAAACTGGTTTGCATCTTCCTTAGATTGCAAATCTGATTTTTTTTTTCTTATCAAAAAATTGATTTGTAACTTCCTTAGATACAGATCTGATTTTTTTTTTTACATATGCGGATTTTTGAAATAAAGAAAAAGACCATACATGATTGTGTTTATTGTTGTTTGTTTTGTACAATATGTGTAGCATAAATTTATTCCATGAATGAAACCCTCTTCTCAAAAAGTCTTTTTCTTTTTCTAAAAGTTCATAAAAAACAGATCTGATTTTTTAATAAACAAAAGACTGTGTTTTAATTAAATAAAAACAGATCTGAATTTTCTCTCGAAAAACTACTTGTTTTAAACAATAAAAATAGATCTGATTTTTTTTATAAACTGAAATCAAATTTTTTTTTATCACTAAATCATATCTGAATTTTTTAAAACAAAGAAGAGGATACATTCATAAATAAATTTGTGTGATTTAGTTTATTTCACTTGTGCAACATATCATTCATAGCATGCATAAAAGGGGTACATAGGTCACTAGAGTCTAGAAGACCAGACTTTGTCTGGGCGGAATGAGTGCCTAACACCTTCCCATTCTATAACCTAGCTTTCGAATTTAGTTTCTTTGGATAGGTAGACCAAGGTCTTATCTTTGTTTTATTTTTGGTAGATTGTAACTAGGACAAAAAGCCATGTAATTATTTGGTAGTTTGTAACTAAGACCTAAAGCCATGTAATTTTCAGTCTTCCAAATGTATTATATTTTTCCATTCAATGAGAATGGTACAATTCAGTCATGTATTTTTTGTATTTAGTTTTTCTTATTTTTTGTATAAAAAATAAGTGGCGACTCCACTCCACTTACCCAAAAAGAGAGGTGCCCTAAAAAGAACTCCAAAAAATCTCTCTTTTTTGAGAGCACCCACTTTTGGCGGTCTCTCACACGATGGATTCAACCCGTACGGAAATATGAGTATACTCATTGTACATGACCTGTCATTTTGATCCCATACAATCTCCTTCCATGGATGTGCATGAAAAGGTCTTCTTTCATGCTAGCATTATTGATTCCTGGTCCAACCTCGCCCGGGAACGACATAGACATGTACTTACAACCCTTAGTAGAAGAATTGAAGGAGTTATGAGATGTTGGAGTAGAAACGTTTGATGTATCTTCCAAAAAATCATTCCAAATGCATGCTGCATTATTGTGGACCATAAATGATTAACCTGCATATGGTGATATCTCAGGTTGGAGTACCATAGGTGCTCTTGCATGTCCCCTTTGTAACTATGATAGTTAGTCTCGTTCGTTAAGATATGGAAGGAAATTTAGTTACATTGGACATAGGCGATTCTTGGATAGTGATCATAAATTCCGTAAGCAAAAAAATTCATTTGATGGGCATGTTGATATGAGATCAGCTCCTATTACAGTATCCAAAGGGGAAATCATGTTACAAACGGTTGTTATAGCCGATCATGTGTTTAGGAAGAAAATAGTTAATTTGCCCAATAAAAGAAAAAGAGGGGAGGAAGCCTTAACTGTGTGGAAGAAAAGAAGTATATTTTTCACCTTGCCTTATTGGGAGGACCATGTGTTGCGTCACAATCTTGACGTGATGCATATTGAAAAGAATGTATTCAATAATCAGCACATTGTTGAACTTGGATGGTAAGACAAAGGATAACTTGAAGGCACATCAAGAGTTAAAGGATATGGGTATAAGAAGTGAACTTCACTTGGAAAAGGTTGGGAATGATTAGACACGTATGCCACATGCTTGCTACCATATGAATGCTAGTGAAAATAATGGTTTTATTGCAAGTTTTGAAGGATGTAAGAGTGCCAAATGGATATTCTTCAAACATCTCATGTTGTGTTAAACTGAAAAAATGCAAGATTAGTGGGATGAAGAGTCATGATAATCACATCTTAATGCATCAACTTTTTCCCATAGTAATATGCAAATTTTTGCCCCTTGAAGTGAGTAGGCATTTAATTGACTTATCTTGTTTCTTAAGGGAGATATATTCCAAAGTACTAAATGTGGAGGAACTTGGGGCTCTTGAGAAAAGAATTGTAGTGACATTGTGTGAGTTGGAAAGGATATTCCCTCCCTCTTTCTTTACAGTGATGGTACATCTAGTCGTGCATTTGACTAGCGAAGCCAAAGTTGCTAGCCCAGTTCATTATCGTTGGATGTATCCCATGGAGAGGTAACACATATAGTAACTTGGTCTATTTGGTTTTGTTTAACCCATCAATTTCCCATTGTTGATCTTGGGTTTTTCAATAGGTACTTGTCAAGGCTTAAGTCTTACATGCATAATAAAACTTATCTAGAAGGCTCCATTGCGAAAGGGGATATAGCAGAGAAATGCTTAGCAGTCTACTCACACTATGTTAAATTTATTGAAACTGCATTCAATTGGCCTGTAAGAAATGTCGAGGAATCCATGGGTATGGTGGTGAGCATTACACTAGATTCAAATTCATGGATCCAAGCACATCGTTATGTGCTATTCAATTGTGAAGAAATCACCCCATTTCGTGAGTAAGTAATATGTCATTGCGTATCCTTTCATGGCATTCAAGTACAATACTCTAACTTAACACTAACATGTTTGTCTACATAGTGTACACATAGCAGAGATCAAGGCTAATTTCTCTTTTCATGTAATCGATGATGTTATTCAAAAGTAGCATATGGAGAAATTCTGCAGCTGGTTTAGAGACTATGTAAGTAAAGCATATATATAAAACTATTTTTGATTGTAACACTTTAGATAGCATACTTATAATAAACGTCATTGTCTATAGTAGGTGATGCTAATGGAGGCATCCGAGAAAAAGAAAATCTTTGATAAAGTCACATGGCCTGCTCGATATCCAGATAATGAAGCAAAACAGTTCAAGCGTTAAAGCATGACACTGAAGACTAAGAACAGTGACATAGATGAGTCTTTAGAAGATGAAGATTCTAAAATGAAATCCTACATTTCAAGACGGTTCAAAAAGTTTATGAAGAATGCTAATACCAAAGAATTTGACAAAGACCGCAAGCAGTTTAGTTCGTCTCATTTCAAGAACCAAGACAAAGGAAAGAAAGATGCTAGGGATGGCGGTTAGTACACTGTTCCCTTAGGACCAAAGTGCTTTGGGTGTCAAGGCTTCGGTCACATGAAACAAGAGTGCCCTACGTATCTCAAGACTATTGGGAAGAGCAAGACACTTGCTGCTACTTTGAGTGACACCGAGTTTAAGGATGATTCTGATAATAAGGGTGATGGAATCCTAAATGCCTTCACTGCCACTGTAAATCCTACTAAATGGATTGTTGAAGATGTGGATGAAGAAAAGGACTTGATAAAGTCTAAATTTGAGAAGATAAATGAACAAGATGACATCCACACAGCCTATGCAAAATTAGCATGAGAAGTTGTATAGGTTGGCCACCAAGAAGCTCAATGATGTGGAGCTTGAACAAGAAGAAGTCTCCACGAAGTTTGATGAAGCCAATCAGACCATTGGAGCATTGAGATTTGAGAATAATTTCTTGGCTGAGAAGACCAAGAAGCTTGAAGCGGAGCTGTTTCAAGTTATTAGAGTTCAGCTGGAGAGGACTTCAAGTGTAAAGCTTGACGAGATGCTAAGCCTTCAGAAATCTGCTTTCGATCGAATCGGTTTAGGGTATGATTTCTCTTCTCCTAGTATTACTTCTACTGGTACTACTATTTTTGTTTCACCTGCTAATATTGTTGAAACTGAGAACAATGAGGTTAAAACTACTTTAGCTAGTGAGAACATAGACATAGGTAAATCTATCTTAGGAGCACCCCCAAGCTTGATAAGAAAGAGACTAAAAACCCTAGGGCTAAGAAGGGAAATACTCAAAAGTCTAAACAGAAGAAGCAACATCTCTGTCATCATTGTGGAGCAATCAGACATACTCAACCAAATTGCTATAAGTGGTGAGCCGCTTAATAGAGCAACAATATGATCTCATCAAGTAACCATAATCAATTTTCATTCTCTTGGAGATCTACTCATAGCCCTCATGTTCCTTTCGAACTTAAAAGGTTTCAATTCTTCCCCCTCATCGCCGAATCAAGGGTTTGTCAAACGGAAAGGTTCTTCCAAGTGATTTTGTCATTTTTCTTTCTCGTTTTTTTTTTTTTAAGTATGCATTACTTGAGTCAGTTTAGTTTTATGCTTTCCTTTGTTTAACATGTTTTTGTTTGTTTATTTTCAGTTTTGCTTTATTTTGTATTTCATAAAAAAAAAAAAATTGAAATATCAGAAAAATACAAAAATAGTGTGTGTTTTGTGTACATTGGTACTTGTGTACCTTGAATGGCTATTGAAACAAAGTTTTCTAAACTTTGTGTCATTTGTAGTTTAGATGAGCATCTTTATACACAACTAAGCAAGTGAGCTTTGTGGCTCATGTTTGTGATGAGTAAGATTAAGTAATCTCTTGTACTTAACACTCGTATCACTCTTTTTGACGGGAAGGATTAGAAAATCCTAAGAGAAAGGCATAAATAACCATCTCACCATTGTTGCCCGCCAATCATAAAATGACATCTGTATGCTTTGGCATAGCAAAAGTGCAAAGTCAAAAGCTCAACATAATTGGGTATTTCTTTTCTCTCTCTTATATGTCTGTGCATGTTTTGCTTAAAAGAAAAATATGCAAAGAAAAATAAAAGCAAAAAGAATCAAAATTCTTTATATATGATTGCAAGCGTGTTTTCTAGGAGACGTGGGAGTTATAGGATGTACCTCGAAGGAGATAGTCCCCATCAAATAGTTATGATTGTGTGCGAGTTAAAGTGATTTTCTCATATCTCAAATCGTCATAACATGTAGACACTTATGCAATCTTATGATGTTTTTTACACACAACATGCAATATAACTTGCTACTTTTGATACATGTGCAGGTGCAATGTGATTTGGCCATCACAAGGAATACATGTGTTAATGTATGCTCACTAAATTGTCTTAACTTGTTTTTGAAACATAAAATTGGTTAGACTTGTTTAGTGTTTGTGTGTGTTTTGGATCTAATTGCTTGACATTTTTCTAGTTGAGAGATGATTTTGAGAGTTCAAAATATTGTTTGGATCTTTGGTTGAGTAGCATGCTTGATTGCATTAATGTTTGTGTTTTTCTCTTCTTTGAAAAACTATTTTTAAGTAATCTTGACAGCTTTTCGATACCTCTCGACGGCTAGGCTATCTATTGAGCCTCTTGAGCTTCTTTTCTCGATAGCTGTTATCGCAATTTCAATCCATTAAGGTTTTTGAGAATTAGTCTCGATAGCTGCTCAACAGCTTCTCGATCCATCAAGGAAGTTTCTGTATGCTCAATAGATGCTCGATAACTTCTCAATCCATCGAGGTCAATTTGCTGTGGACACCTTTTGATAGCTCCTCGATAGCTCCATCTGGCTATTTTTAATTCTCGACACCTCTCGATACCTGTCGATCCATCGAGTTGCATATTTGTCTATATATAGAGTTAGCGCGATTTTTCTTCATTTCTCACTGATCTCTCTCGAAAAAAACTCTCTCATTTCTTTCCCAAACACTTCTCACTCAACCTCTTCACCTTCCCCACTTGGATTTTGGCCTAGATAAAGCTTTTCTTCTCTGGTAAGGGTCTTTAATCCTTCATTCTTCATGCATTTCACGCATTAAACCTAGGTTTTTGGGTTTTCTTGAAAATTTTTGGGGCTTTTCAAAATTGATGAAGTTTTTGTGAAATTTTTGGGTTGGGTTATGTTGAAATGAGTTTAAATAATCATGAATTGCATCACATTTGCATTTTAACAATGATTCATGCATTTTAGATGCGTGCTTACTATGTTGAACTGATGTGTGCTGGTAGGATTGAATTGGGCTAAGCCCATGATGTTTTTACTTTTGCATGTCACATGTTCATGCATTTTTCATGCAAACATACCAATTTTGTTTCTATCATATTGATATTAAATTGTATTGGTTCTTTTCTGCATGTTTCTCTCTCTCTCTCTCTCTCTCTCTCTCTCTCTTTCTTTCGTTAGTTGCTCTATGGCACCTAAACGGAAATCTACTTCGTCCCAGAACCCTTTTCGTTCCGGGGCATCTTCTTCTTCTTCTCCCCTTGCTAATTCTACTCCATCTCACATCTGGTTCCGTGATGATAAAGCCTTTAAGGACTTTTTGAAGAACTTTTCACAACGCAGCATTCATTTAGAACGCCAAGTTGTTCTTTTGAATTTTCCCGATACTGACCTTCCCACTGTCATCTACAATAGGGGTTGGGAGTCAATGTGTGGCATCCCGATCACTTGTGCTTTCGTGATCATACAAGAATTTTACTCCAACATGCCGCGATTTGACTATTTTGTAACTCATTTTATTACTCGCGTTCGAGGTAAATGCATTGTAGTCGCTTCAGATCTTATATCCGAGGTGCTACACGTATCGAGGGTAGAGTTTTCTGACTACCTCGGCTGTGAGCATCTTAGGACTGTGTCTAAAGATGAACTCTCATCTCGTTTCCGTGAGACATCTTCATCTTGGGGTGACCGTCAGAACACCCCTTGCTTGGGCTTTGCAAAAGGTCCGAGGTTTCTTAACATGGTGATGACATTTGTTCTTCATCCTTTGTCTTACTATAACTCCATTATTGAGCCACGTACTCGATTTTTGTTATCCCTACTTGAGGGACTTTCTATAGAATTTCCCTTTCACTTTATACTCTCCCTTATAAATGTCTATAGGGATATGGCGACCCGTAATAAGCTCAATTTCCCTTAGACGGAGCGAGGCCCATCTTCGGCCGAAACGGCCACTAACTAAGATGGTGACTCCTCCAGCTTCTTTTACTCCATCTACATCCGCTCCTTCTTCATCAGCGGGTGGTGTGACCCTTGAGGTGGTCATGGCGCAGCTTCAGCACATGGATGCTCGCCTTGACACACTCAGTGATGAGTTATGTCAGGTGAACACCTGTGTCGGCCATATTGCCTGATGGCAAGCTCGCCTTGGTGGCTTCGTGGCATCTCCCTCTCGTTCTCCAGAGGCATCTGAGGATGAGGACGATGATGGTGACTCCGATGATGATGATGATGATGGGGAAGAGGATGCTAGCTCTTCCAGTGACGGCGTGATGACTGCTTGAGTTACTTACCCTTTGTCATTCGTGACAAAAAGGGGGAGTAGTTTTGGGTATGAGAGTATGAGAGTTGTCATGGTCTTAGGGGGAGAGTTAGTATAGGAGATAGATATTTTTGTTAGGGGGAGTGTTTTTCTTTTATGAGGGATGTAGTGAGGACTTTTTGTAACTTTTTTTTTCTTTACTTTTCGAATACATTGTTCTTATATTGTGATAGCAAACCTTATACTTATATTTTTTTTTTTGATGTGTATATATATATATATATTGAGGTTGTTCTTACAGTTTCACCACGGCATCACGAGGTTTAGTCCGAGTATAGACAATTGAATTACAGACTTGCTTATTAGGAGCATTGTCGCATAGGCCAGCGCCATGAGCATGGCCAGCAAGGAGGATGACGGCTGTCGCTAAAAAGACATAAGAGAAAAAGGTGTAGTCCTTGAATACCATGGTTTTTGTTAGATTTAATAATTACAAGACTTTCTCTGTTGTTGGGGTACAGTGAAAATGACATATGATATAGTTAAGAAGTGATTTATACAAATTTTAGATTCTCCGCCAGCGGTGGATGCGTTGTATTTGGATTGAGGAGGATCCTCTGCCAGTGGTGGATGCGTTGTATTTGGATTCTAGTTTTCTAAATTAATGAAATTGATTGGTTCCGGCTTCAAAAAAAAAAAAAAATGGCAGGTTGTTACGTTGTTATTGGTGGGGTAAAAAAGTAATTTTAGAGGTAGATTCAAATTAGAATCAATAAATATTAATCACTTATGAACTTTTGTGAAAATGTTGTGCGCATAGCACTTCTCATTATAGAATGGTCATTTTTTGTTTTTTGTTTTGTTTTTTTTTTGTTTTAGCTATGGGAAATTATTGATTTTGTTTTTTTACAGCGATGTGTTTAACTAGAAACCACGTTAGCTATTTTTATGGATGGAGAGGATAAGAGGGGTTGGTTTGTGAGGTTTACAATAATTAGAGAAACAATTTTGGGTGTGTTCTTAGTTTTTTTTTAAAGGAACAAATTGAAGGCACAGGCTAGACATATTTTGGGTCAAATAGTTACTCGACATCAACATGGTTATCAACATAAGTTAGCCATTTGTAGTGGACTTTAAAATATGAAGGGATAAGGATTTTGATGAGTTTTTATAAATAGGATGGGATACGGATCTTCATAACAAAAAATGTAACAAACAGATTAACCCAGTAACCCTAGCTTAAATTGAAACATACATAGATACATACATATATAAGGAAAAAACAAAACCCTAAGGCTTACGTTTGTAATAAATCGTCACCATAATGAGTTAACCTAAATAGAAAACAAAAGAGAAGAGAAAAGATTAGAGTAGACTACAAGAGAGTTGAAGGCGATTGCAAGAAACTAAGAAATCCAACAGTGAGAGAGATCATTGACAACAATGGCGATGTGTTTTTTTTGGGTGTAATTATACTATTAGTTGCTTACTAATGAGATATATTGGTAGTCAATTGCTTACTTTTATAATTGATATAATTTGGTACTTTACTTTTTATTAGTAATTTCACTATTTTGTGTCAATTTTTTTTTTTAATTTTTTTAATTTTTATGTTTCTTTAATTAATATTATGAATTATAATTATGAGTATTTTTTTTTTGTTTTTTGTTAATTGAAAAGTAGGATCTTGTGATTCTTGTGCCGATCCTACGATCCGATCTTTGAACCCACTCATCGATCCCATGTAGAATCTCAATCCTGATAACCTTGCCTTTGTGAATTTAAATTTTCTGTCCCACTTTTCGTGTTCCATTTTATACTCCATTAATCATTATTTGTTATGTATTCATTTGAATTTCCTTATAAAATAACAAAAGTTAAAAATGAAAAAAATAGAATGATTAACCACATGGCAAGTTATGATTAGTGGAACACAAAAATTGCCACAAAGAATTTGTGTTCCACTTATCTAATAAGCACCCTGTAGAAGGGGAAAATTCCCGACCTATCACAAGCTGACACATCACACTACCAAGTCCACAAGATACAGCCAATTACAAAGCACCACATATTACTGCTAGGTTTTGCTATCACTACTCAGAAACCAATAGAAATTTGCCAAATGTCATGCAAGAACCAATCACACCTCAGCACGTGTAAGCAATGACACAAGCACCTCAGCGCGTGTAAGCAATGACACAAGCAGTCCAGCGTGTGTAAGCGATGACATAGGCGATCTAGCACGTGTAAGCGATGACATAGGCGGACCAATCAGGCTGTGACATGTGTCACCAATCGGACTTCGCCATGTGTCGCTCACCCACCCCCAAACTCCTATAAATAGAAGCCTTCCTAAGGCATTTGAGAAGAGAGGATTCAGAAATACAAAAGCTCTGTAAGAATCAAGCCTCAAAACCTTCAAGAACTTCAATCCCAAAATTGAAGAACACTCGAAGCAGAATCATCCAAATTATCTGCCTAGATCCTAAAGTTTACGGGAATCAAGCTCAAAGGTCCAAAAAACATCAACAAACCACAAATCGGTGAAGCTCTACGGATTCAAGCCTCTAAAGCCCCGAAGAACTTCCACCATAAACCTTTGAAGACGAAGAACATACGAAGAACTCGAAGAACGCGAAGAACAAAGGATTTCTAACAAGCTCATAGCCAGAGATTCATTGCAATTCCGTTTCAGCAATCTTTGATCCATCCCTCAACCAAATTGAAGGATATTTTGTGTTCAAGTCAAAATCACACTACCACAAATCCAATCAATAAGTTTTGCAAGGAAATTGAATCAGAGGATCACTCTTTTGTAATTTCAGAGAATTGTACTACACAATCATCAATACAAATTTGCATTTGTGAAACTATTTTACTTGTTTGATTTATTTCGAACCAGAAATATAGTCACTCTACAAATTCTGGCACGCCCGGTGGGACATCTCTGCCTCTCATCTCTTTCTCCATCAAAAGAAAAGAAATTCAACATCATTTCGCTACCAGCTTCAATGGCCTCTAGCAAGAATGTTTGAAAATCAGTGCTTGATGCTTCCAATGATGATGACTATGTTGGCCCAATCACTCGCAGTCGATCCAAAGCTTTTGATCGACTTCAACCCCAACCAACCAAAGAAAGCCAACTTCATACTGTCATCTCTTTGGACTCTCTTGCAAATAGGAAAGCTACCAATAAGGATTCGTCTACCGCGAAAGATTTGGAGATCAGCAATGAATCATCCCCAACAAAGACCTTTTCTATCAACTCTTCCCCCGTGATGAGAAACTTAAGGAATGAAGTACCTTTGACTCATCCTGTTTCATCATTTTCTCCATCATATATGGAGGTTATGCCAGTGATGATGACTAACACCTCTACCATGGAAGAAAAGATGGTTGAAATGGAACAAAGGGTCACCCTTCTCACAAAAGCACTTGAAGAAAAGGATGTCAAAATTGCAACCCTAATGAACAAGCTAGAGTTACAAGATTTGGGTGAATCAAGTCTCGGCCCTGAGCACCCACCTGGCTTTACTTTGAAAGGAGAAATCGCTAGAGGTGATAAGGGAAAAGGCGGTGAAGGCACTTCTCAACACGGACATTCCACCTCAATGGCCTCAATATCTGTCCAACAACTACAAAACATGATAACGAACACCATTCGAGCACAATACAGAGGTTTTTCTACAAGTTCTCTCATGTATTCGAAGCCCTATACAAAGCGCATCGATAACATGATAATGCCAAATGGGTATCAACCCCCCAAGTTCTTGCAATTTGATGGCAAAGGAAACCCTAAGCAACATGTTGCTCACTTTGTAGAAACTTGTGAGAATGCAGGGACTCAAGGAGGACTCTTTGTAAAGCAGTTTATCCGTTCACTAAAAGGGAATGCCTTTGATTGGTATACAGACTTAGAACCCGAGTCAATCGATAGTTGGGAACAACTTGAAAGGGAGTTTCTCAACCGATTCTACAGCACACGACACACGGTAAGCATGATAGAGCTTACCAATACTAAACAGTGGAAGGACGAGCCTGTCGTTGATTATATCCATCGATGGCGTTCTTTGAGTCTAGATTGCAAGGATAGACTTTCTGAAATATCTGCTGTAGAGATGTGCATCCAAGGCATGCATTGGCGACTTCTTTACATCCTTCAAGGGATAAAGCCCCGAACATTTGAAGAGTTGGCAACTCGTGCACATGACATGGAATTGAGTATCTCTAGCCATGGAAATATGAAACCTCCCGTTCCTGAGGAAAGAAAAGAAAGACGGAAGTAAGAAAAAATGACAGGAATGTGAAAAGTAATATCAAAGACTCAATGAATATCAACCCTGCTCTAGTCAAAATTTCAACAAGAAATGTGAAGGCTAATGAGAAGAGACCTGAGGGAGGCCAATAGTGTGAGATGCGTCGCTCATCACTTAAAGAGTGGGAACAAAAGGTGTATCCTTTCCTAGATGCTGATATGCCCGAAATGCTAGAACAACTGCTCAAGTTACAATTAATTGTATTGCCAGAATGCAAACGACCAGAAGAGATAGGAAAAGTTGATGACCCAAACTATTGTAAGTATCATCGCATCATAAGCCATCCAATCCAAAAATGCTTTGTTATTAAAGAACTCATCATGAAGCTAGCCAAGGAAAGGAAAATTGACTTGGATTTTAATGATGTTGCTCAATCAAACCTTGCAACATTTTCTTGCGGGTTACCTATTTGCATGTCTCCAACCATTAAGCAGGGGGCAGATACCATGCTCATCCAGTTTGGTTCTCTAAAACCTATTCCAGTTCAACTTTCACGAGAAGCATCTGATTATAAAGATGATAAAAGGTCAGCAATGGATGAGGAAGAGGGCTGGACAATGGTTACTCGAAGGAGATGGAAAAAGAGACGAGCATTCCCTCTTTATTTGATCGCCTAAGAGTCCAGAAAAGCACAAAACCAGATTCAACCTTGATCAAGAGAAAGGAGCGATAAGAGGCAAAGGAGACTGGGAACAAGAATGTATGATAATTCAGCACAAACCTAAAAACCTCGAAAGCTCATCACATTGGAAGAATTCTTCCCTAGAAAATTCTTTCAAAATAACTCAGCCGATGCCGTTCACACGGTCACTCATTGCGAAATTCAGGATGAAAAGGAGGATGTTGACCATGGTGGTCCAAGTGAGACTTTGTCATCTTTGGAGGAACTCCAATCTTGAGTCGATGAAGTTGAACCCTTGCAATCCTCTACTCCACCAAGAGAAGTGCTCACCCAAGCTCTTGAAAAGCCAGAGATGTGCACTCCTTCTACCAATACGCTTCAACAAACCCAGGAATGTTATGCGTGCTCTCCAGACTTAACTTTCACTGATGAGGACCTATTGTTAGGCTCTAAGCCCCACAATCATCCACTTTATGTTTCTGGTTATGCTCGTGAACAAAAGATTGATCGTATTCTCATTGATGGAGGTTCAGCTGTTAATATACTACCAAAAATGACTATGAGACGACTTGGCCTTACTATGGAGGAATTATCGCATAGTCGTTTGGTCATTCAAGGGTTTAACCAAGGAGGACAACGCGCAATCAGCATGATCCACCTAGAATTAATCATTGGAGAATTGACGAGCAATGTTTTGTTCCATGTCATTGATGCCAAGACAACCTACAACATGTTATTAGGCCGTCCATGGATCCATGGAAACAAAATAGTGCCATCAACTTTGCATCAATGTTTCAAGTACCTTCAAAGTGGGATAAAGAAAGTCAATGCCGACTTGAAGCCTTTTGCTGAGACTGAAGCTCACTTTGCTGATGTAAAATTTTATGTAGAAGATGACATTCCCAAAGAAAGGATATCCTTGCCCCAAAGAAAGGTCCAGAATGTGGGAATGATCATTCTAGTGAATCTACTAGTAATTCAGTGAGAGCGAAAATTTCAACGCCCTCCAACAACCCTCCATTACTCCGGTATGTACCATTGTCACACCGCAAGAAAGGACAATCACCATTCGCGAAATGCCTTCAATCCATAGCAGGCATGGGAAGGCCTACTGCAAAGCTCACAATAGAGGATGTAGCCATATTGAAAGAAAATCATGTCATGCCTTTAACTTCATCCACAAATCCTTTGCCCTCGAAGCCATTAAATGGATTCGTGAGGTCTTCACAATGTTTAATAGAGCATGGTATTCTACCAAGTGAACAGACAAAAGAATGGTTTGACCCAAAGGCATATCGGCTGTTGGCCAAAGTAGGCTACGATTTCTCAAAACAAGGGGACTTAGGGAAACTAATTCCAGAAGTCACTGGTGAAAAGACGCATCGCCTTAGCAAAACACAAAGCAAAATGCGGCTTGAAGGGTATGAAATTCCTATCCCAAAGACCGGATTAGGTTATACTCCTGAACAACCAGCTCAGATATGGATCAAGAAAAGAAGCAATGCTTCAAGTTCCCAATACATAACAATGGAGGTCGATGAAAGTTCGAATCAAAGAAAAGATCACTCTTCATCGCGCGTCTCGGTGTTTGATCGCATTGAGGCCTTATCGTCACGAATTTCAGTGTTTGACAGGTTAAATACAACTTGTTTAACACAAAATCGTGACACTCTTGCATGTAAATCAGTCTTTGATCGATTGGGGGCAACAAAAAAGCCTGTTGATAGTCATTCTCAAAATCCAATAAATTTCAAGGTTCAACGGGAGAAGAAAGCTAATGATGAGATCCGCAGTAGCATTCCTTCACGCATGAAGTGTAACTCTACCTTAGACATCAATACTGAAGGATCACTCAAAGTCAAAAGGCGAACGATTGTACACACAAGTCAGTCACTCGCCCACAATGAGCAAATTGAAGAGGTATCATCCTTGTTTCATATTACAGTAGAAGAGGATACACTATCAGATGCTGAAGCAACCAATGAAGAGGTCGATGAAGCTCCCCCAGCATTGGAAGACGGAGTATAAGCTACAGTTGATGAACTTAAAGAGATCAATTTAGGAACTATTGAAGAACCTCGACCAACTTTCATCAGTGCACTTCTCACTCCCGAAGAAGAAGAAGGGTACCTCAAGCTCCTAGTAGAATACAAAGATGTGTTTGCTTGGACTTACAAGGAAATGCCTGGGCTCAATCCAAGTATTGCTCTACACCATTTGGTAGTAAAGAAAGGCGAGCGCCCAGTCAAACAAGCCCAAAGACGCTTTCGGCCAGAACTTATCCCTCAAATAGAAACCGAGGTCAATAAGCTAATTGAGGTGGGCTTCATTCGTGAAGTACAGTACCCAGAATGGATTGCTAACATTGTCCCTGTCAAAAAGAAGAATGGACAAATCCGGGTGTGTGTTGACTTCCGTGATTTGAACAGTGCATGTCCCAAGGATGATTTTCCGTTACCCATCATTGAGGTTATGGTTGATGCCACTACTGGTCATGAAGCTTTATCTTTCATGGATGGTTCTTCAGGATACAACCAAATTCGAATGAATCCTAAGGACGAAGAACTTACAGCTTTTCGTACCCCTAAGGGCATTTACTGTTATAAAGTGATGCCTTTTGGATTAAAGAACGCTGGTGCAACTTATCAACGGGCCATGCAAAAGATCTTTGATAATGTACTTCATAAATACGTGGAGTGTTATGTCAATGATCTTGTGGTTAAAACAAAAAGGAGGGAAGACCACCTGGTAGATTTGCGATTCGTGTTCAACCGCTTAAGAAAGTATCAACTTAAAATGAACCCCCGCAAATGCGCTTTTGGCGTGACATCTGGGAAATTTCTTGGTTTCATTGTGAGGCACCACGGTATTGAAATTGATCAGTCCAAAATTGAAGCAATCCAGAAAATGCCAGAGCCCAAGAATCTACGAGAACTTAGAGGCTTGCAGGGAAAACTAGCCTACATACGACGATTTATCTCGAATTTGGCTAGGCGATGTCAACCTTTCAATCGATTGATGAAGAAGGATGTGCATTTTGAATGGGATGAGGCTTGTAGCAATGCTTTTGAGCGCATCAAAAGATACTTGCTTAATCCTCCAGTTTTAGGTGCTCCTATTCCAGGAAAGCCTTTGGTGCTGTACATTGCGGCACAAGAAAAGTCTTTAGGTGCTCTTATGGCACAAGAAAATGAAAAGGGGAAAGAAAGAGCCCTTTATTATCTAAGTCGAACTCTCAATGGGGCTGAATTAAATTATTCTCCTATTGAAAAGATGTGTCTCGTCCTTTTCTTTGCCATAGACAAACTGGAGCACTACATGCAAGCATATACGGTCCGTTTGATAGCAAGGCAGACCCGATTAAATATGTCCTCTCCAGGCCAGTGGTTTCGAGTCGTATAGCTCGATGGGTAGTCTTGCTACAACAATATGACCTTGCATATGTTCCACAAAAAGCTGTCAAAGGACAAGCACTGGCAGAATTTTTAGCTGATCACCTAATCCCGTCCGATTGGGAGTTCTCTGATGATTTCCCGGATGAACATGTGTTTTACATTGAAGTAATGCCACCATGGATGATGTTTTTCGATGGGGCTGCACGTCGGGAAGGAGCGGGGCAGGTGTAGTGTTTGTTTCTCCACAACGACAAATACTTCTATACTCGTTCTCATTAAGTGAACTTTGCTCTAACAACGTAGCCGAATATCAAGCATTGATTATTGGTCTACAAATGGCTATTGAGATGGGTATATCGCAACTTGAAATCTTTGGGGACTCCAAATTAGTTATCAACCAAATCTTGGAGCAATATGACATCAAGAAAGAAGACCTTGTCCCCTATTGCAAATACGGGAAGAAGTTGCTAGCAAATTTTGAGACCATCACGTTGGAGCATATACCAAGGAAGGAGAATAGACAAGCCAATGCTTTAACTAATTTGGCTACCGCCTTAGCATTATCCCAAGAAGAGACAACCAAAGTTGCTATTTCCCAAAGGTGGGTGATACCTCTCGTGGTTGAAGAAGAAGAAGAAGAGCAAGCCAACATCATTTCTATATGCCTTGTTGAAAAAGAGGATTGGTGACAAGTGATCATTGAATACCTTCAACATGGAAGACTCCCGGATGATAAACGCCACAAGACCAAAGTTCGGCGAAGGGCTGCTCGATTCATTTACTATAAGGACACTCTCTTCCACCGTTCATTTGATGGATTGTTTCTCCGCTGCCTAGGAGAGGAGGAGGCTAAACAAGCCTTAGAGGAGGCTCATTCTAGAATATACGGCGCACATCAGTCAGGTCCTAAATTACACTACGATATCAAACAAATGGGTTACTATTGGCCTATAATGGTACAAGATTCGATGGAGTGTGCTAAGAAATGCGAAGCTTGTCAGTATCATGCGAACTTCATCCACCAGCCGCCAGAACCTCTACACCCAACTGTAGCTTCTTGGCCTTTTGATGCATGGGGGCTTGATGCAATAGGGCCATTGCCAAAGTCATCTGGTGGCCATTTGTACATCTTGGCCGTAACTGATTACTTCTCGAAGTGGGCGGAAGCTGTGCCCCTTAGGGAAGTGAAGAAAGAAACAGTGGTCAATTTCATTCGAACTCACTTGATCTATCGGTATGGTGTCCCTCGGTATATCATAACTGATAATGGCAAACCATTCTACAATAGGCTGATGACAGAGCTTTGCGAGAAGTTTGAATTTAAACAATACAACTCCTCCATGTACAATGCCTCGGCGAATGGACTAGCTGAAGCATTTAACAAAACACTTGGCAGTTTGTTAAAGAAAGTGGTATCCAAGACAAAGCGAGATTGGCATGAAAGAATCGGAGAAGCATTATGGGCATATCGAACAACATTTCGAACGCCTACTCAAGCGACGCCATATTCTCTTGTCTACGGATTGCCATTCAAGAGGGATTGACTGGAGAAGAAAATGCCAAGCTCAGATTGCAAGAATTAGAGGCGCTTGATGAGAAAAGGCTCGAGGCCCAACAACGCCTTGAGTGCTATCAATCTCGTCTTTCAAGCACATTCAATAAAATAGTTAAACCACGATGAGTTCAAAGACCTATAATCACAACTCATCGTACAGGCAATAAGTTCACTTCAAAATGGGATGGACCTTATGTTGTGCAAGAAGTCTACACCAATGGAGCTTACAAGTTAATTGATAATGATGGTGTGAAGATCGGCCCCATCAACGGGAAGTTCCTTAAGTGCTTCTATGCTTGAAAATCAAGGATTGCTCCTCGGTAAGAGCTTAAACTACCCACTATAACGCTGCAAGATTACATGATGTCTTCCCATTACCCTTGAAAGCGTACCAATAAGGAGAAATTAATCCTACTCTATGTCACCAATTGCTAGTGTGGCGTAGTGGTTGGATGCCCATGTCACCCTTGAGGCCATCTCGGGTTCGATCAGTGGTGATACCCACTATTACACACTGAACCCTCCTTTTTGCAAAAATACATTAAAAAAAAAAAAAAAAAGTTATCAAAAAAGAAAAAAAATAAAGCAAAAAAAAAAAAATCTTTTGAACTACGTGATGACTTGACCCCTTTCGAGGGTACGTAGGCAACTTAGTATCTTTTTGCTGAGTTTAGTCACGCACTAAAAAAAAATTTATCAAAAAAAAAACTTTTGAACTATGTGATGACTTGATCCATTTCGAGGTTACGTAGGCAACTTAGTATCTTCTTGCTGAGTTCAGTCATGCACTAAAAAAAAAAAAAAAAATCATAAAAAAATACAAAAAAAAAATCATAAAAAAAATGGGAGCAAAAGAAAACAAAAATCATCAAAAAGGAAATTATCAGGAAAAAAAAATCATCAAAAAAAAAAAAAAATCATCAAAAAAAAAATCTGTTGAACTACGTGATGACTTGATTCCTCTCCAGGGTACGTAGGCAGCTTAATACTTGTCACTGAGTTTAGTCACATGAAAAGAAGAAGGATTGCCAGTCTAGCTTGAAGAGTTTTCCAACGGTCATCAATATGCTTTTAAGGTCCTATCGGTTGACAAGGCATTGCTTAAGGACAGTCAACTTCTCAATGTGATGATCAAGGGTCGTTGTAGCAGAAAATGAAGACTGTAAGGAGTTGACATTGAAATGATGATGAACATAACTTGATGCATGGTTGTAGAGTAAAATGAAATCTCCAACTTCTTTTGCAAGAAACGAAGTCTTCATGGCATTGCCCATCTTCTATGGATATTCTCCCACATCTTTAAAGTATGCTTGGCATCACTTATCTCTTGGGGGCATCTTCCTGTACCTTGCAAGTCTAAACTACATCATCTCTCTTCTAGGTTGTGCCACTTCATAGCTCTGAAATTTGAACCACATCATCTCCCTTCTGAGTGGTGTCGTTTCACATCATGTCTCTGAAATCTGAACGACGTCAACTTCCTCCGGAATGATGATAGATTATATATCCGAAGTCAATGTTGCATCATCTCTCCTTTATGGGCATGTTCGTGCAATGTCAAAATTCTTGGTGGCATGTTTCGACATCTTCAAAGTCTTCGCAGCATACTCTGGCGTCTTCAAAGGTTTGCCGTCATTTTTCCCGCATCTTCAAGGTTTTGTTGGCATTTTCTTGCATCTTCAAAGTCTTGGTAGGGACTCCTTGCATCTTCAACGTCTTGTTGGCATCTCTAAAATCTTGATGTCAGGCTACAGTACTATACACCATCAATGTCTAAGCTATGTTGCCTCTAAAAATTTATGCTAATGTGGAATGTTGTCATGACTTTATGGCAAAGATGAATGTCGGCACGGCTTTGGTGCAAATGGAGCTTTGACATGGCTTCATGAATGTTGGCACGACTTCAATACAAATGAAGTGTTGTCGTGGCTTCATGGAAAAGATGGATGTTGGCACGGCTTCGATGCAAATGAAGTTTTGATGTGGCTCGGTGCAAATATTGGTGCAACTTCAATGTGAGTGCAAGTGCTAATGTGGAGTGTTGTCGTGGCTTCATGGAAAAGATGAACGTTGGCATAGCTTCGATACAAATGAAATGTTGACGTAGCTTCATGGCAAAAATGAATTGTTGGCCTAGCTTCATGGCTTCGGTATGAGTGAAGTGTTGAACGTTGGCACAGCTTCGATGCAAATGAAGTGTTGTCGTGGCTTCATGACAAAAATGAATGTTGGCACAACTTCAGTATGAATGAAGTGTAGATGTGGCCTCAATGCAAATAAAATGTTGAGGCAGCTTTATGAAAAAAAAAAGAGTGCCAGTACAACTTCATTACAAAAGCAAATGATGATGTGACTTTATAGCAGATGCAAGTGCAAATATTGCTTCATGGCAAAAATGAATGTTGGCATGGCTTCAATACAAGAACAAATGCTGGCACAATTTCATGGTAAAGGCTCACGATGTTGCTACGTTGCAATGACTCTTGAAATGGCTGCGTTAAAAAGATAAGTGTTGGTGCAGCTTAATTGCCAAGGAAAGCGTGCTGCATAACAAAAACAAACAACAACAAAAAAATTGTCAGGAGAAAAGCTCATGGCATGTTTGAACTTAAAAAGAAGAAGAAAATCAACAAAGAGAGAAAGCTTCAATTTTAATCTCTAGCCTATCAAAAAAAAAAAAAAAAGATTAGTACAAACAAAGCATACTGTGAAAAAAAAAAAAGAAAAAAAAAAGAAAAGAAAGATCTCTACACATTATATCACCCACTGAGGCTATGCTTGCACAATTCAATGCATACCCCGGGTGGCTTTATATAGAGGTTTGTAGAGCTTAAAGTCAAATTTTGTAAATTCAAGGTCAATGAAGTCTGCACCAAATCTTGAAAAAAGAGAGGTGCCCATAAATACATCATGCTGTCAGAAAGAAACTATTGGAGAGATGAAGTTCTAGGCTGTATATTGTTCAACATAATTGTGCTGCCGACCTTAGAAACAGTAAGAGACATTTGCTGGTTAGCCAATTTGCCTGAAATTTCAAACACTGTCAGAACCACAATGAAGACTAAAATGGCAACAAGTCCAACAATGCCTGCGGTTTCCCATTTTGGATTTCTAAAAATTCTGACAAGATTTCACAAAAAATCAACCCACAGAAATCTTCTAAGGACTTTGATGTACAAAACCCAGAAAAAATCATCAACAACGGAGCCACCACACACCGCCACGCATGGCCACAAATTTCCAGCGACCCGCGGATTTCTCATTCAAATCTGTGCAGATCTGAGAAAAATTTTACAAAATTGATGCAACCACTCAATCCACCGGCCCACGATCTACAAAACCTGAAAATTGCAAGCCCAAAAACGGCCGTACGCGCCTCCACGCGTCGCCATAGACTCGCGATGACCAACTGCTAAGCCCCTCAAAACTGCGCAAATCTGCCCATTATTTTTGAAAACTGACTATACCGTGATCTTCTACGGCCTTAGATCAACAAAGCCTAGAAATTTCAAGACCAAAGAAGCTTCCATGCGCCTCCACGCGCCTCCGGCAACATCGGCGTTCATTGCCTCAAACTCACGTGCCACCTAACCCACCAGCGCTATGACGTCACTGATGACGTCATCCTCCACTAACCTCCAGCGCTATGATGTCACTGATGAAGTCATCTCCCACTAACCGGTTTCACTGACCTGGAAACCTGACCCGGTCCGAACCGGTTGCAAAAAATTTTAAATAAAAAAAAAAAAGAAGAAAAAGAAAATGCTTTGACCAAGTGGACCCTTGACCTTGACCAAAAAGTCAAAATTTTCAAAACGGACCTATCCCACTCAATTTTTCAAGTACATTCCGATTTTGGGACCCGTTTCTTCATTCGAAGCTCAGAAATTTTGCAAATGTCCAGTTTCCAAAAGTTGACTTTTGCACAAATGTTGACCAAAAAGTCAAAATTTTCAAGAAGTACCTGTCTTGCCCAATTTTTCGCATAGATTCCATTTTTGGGGTTTATTTCTTCATTTTAGAATCTGAAATTGCTCAATTAGTGTGATTCTACAATTGTTGGTTTTAATGTGAACTTTGACCAAGAATCAAGATGTTCGAGCAAAACTTGTCCTATTCAGATTTTCACGTGGGTTCTGATTGTGAAATTTGCTTATTTGTTTTGGACTTGGAAACCACCTATGTGACCCACTTCCCCGAAGTACCAACAGTATCCAAAAGTTAAGCTCCCAAGATCAAGATTTGAGATTCATTCACTTGGTCTGGATTCCCTCAAGGTTATTCTCTAAACTTTATTAAGGCTTCCCTTCCAAAGTACAAATGAACTCTCACAAGTGTGTCTTGAGCTTGAAATTACACTGGGTCGCTAATTCAACCTACCATTCTCATTCGGTGCCTACCATTCCCATCTACCATTCCTAGCCACCAGTCTCACCAAAAATTCTCAACCGCCATTCTCGACTACACAACTACCATTCTTCGTCTCTCCACTATAAATAGAAGGGCCGGATTCATCAAGAACTCATCAAGAAAAAAAAAAAACACACTGAATCATGAAATGAAGATTTGCTTCTTTCAAATTTTCAAGTCCTCTTTCTCACAGCCGTTTCTCACTATGGCCTTATCATTTTCAACACTTAGCAACCAATATTGCTTCATAATCAGTTTGAAATCAACCCTCTCATGGTTCAGTAGAAACCCTCCTCACAGTGTCATTGTAGTTTTGAGATCCAAACAAATTTTGTTTCTCCACTTAACGCCTACCTTTGTCCATAAAATTACTCATAACAAGGTCTGCATCGACCTCCCATACTTCCGTGGATTTGGTTGGCCAGGAAATCCAAGTCCAGCAGAGACACTTGTTCCTAAGCTCAGGTCTCCTGTAGTCTTTTTCCAATTGCTTGGTCTTCCAGCAAAAGCAGTGGTTCGGAACAAACACCAACTTGGCTGGTTTCTAAGACCAGAATCACAAGTTAGCTCAATCTTTCTTTTTTCTGTGCTTTTCCAACAAGTGGCAGTGGGAGAAGATGGTAAAAAGTGTTGGGGTATCCTACAAATTGTCTTTCATCCAACACTTACAATGATATCCAAGGGACCAACTCATCATAATTCAACCTTTGGTGTCGGTAAATGGTCACCAAAGCTTCATTCTATGTTCCCACAAGCAGGGGACCCAAAGGTCATCGTTGCTGGTACCTCAAAACACATTTTCTGGAATTACTCCAACTTAAATCTAGCTTGAGGTATTTCAGAAAGTACTCTTCTGAAATTACTTCAACTTAACGTCCGTCAACATGGTCCCATCACGCAAGCACATTCTACAACTTGTCGTCGGACTTCATTCAGCATGCAGTCAGTCCCAAATCCAAAGGTGTACTTCCCAGGAACATCTACACCCGAGGGTCCCCAACATACAGGGCCAGCACCATGGAGGCATATGTTTCACCCATTCGCTTTGCTTCATCCCCGTCATCTTCATCACCAACATCAGCACCTCCAGAATCCATAAGCTTTTGAAACTACCTCAACTTAACTTGAGTGATGCGATAACACAAGCACATTCAACTACATTCCCACATGGCCTCGCCGTAATCCGAAGTATACTCTTCCGAGATTACTTCACCAGGGGTTTTTAAAAAAAAAAAAAAAAAAAAAAAAAAAAAAGAGGAAAGAAAAAGAAAAATGAGGCTAGCCCCACAACTCTGCATGTTGTGCCCAACCAACATCTTCACCTCTTCCCCATCTTCTATACCTTGTGATCGCCACCAACGATCCAGAATACTCTTCTGAAATTACTTCAACTTAATCTCTACTGAGAAGGTCTAGTCATGCAAGTATATTCAAATACTCGCAGACCCCTTTTCGGTCTTACCAAAGCCTTTCATGTGGGTGGATCTACTCTTCGGAAATTATCTCATCATGCTGAAAGCTCCACCACCTTCAACTACTTCACTTAAAGAGTCAAGTGAGAAAAAAAAAAAAAAAAAAAAAAATCAGTTTTCGAAACTCATTCCCACACCACACTCCAAAAACTGTGTGCATGAACGAGTCTCGAGGGGGCATTTGTAGAAGGGGAAAATTCCCGACCTATCACAAGCTGACACGTCACACTACCAAGTCCACAAGATACAGCCAATTACAAAGCACCACGTATTACTGCTAGGTTTTGCTATCACTACTTAGAAACCAACAGAAATTTGCCAAGTGTCATGCAAGAACCGATCACACCTCAGCACGTGTAAGCAATGACACAAGCACCTCAGCGCATGTAAGCAATGACATAAGCACCTTAGCGCGTGTAAGCAATGACACAAGTAGTCCAGCGCGTGTAAGTGATGACACAGGTGATCTAGCACGTGTAAGCGATGACATAGGCGGACCAATCAGGCTGTGACATGTGTCACCAATCGGACTTCGCCACGTGTCGCTCACCCACCCCCAAACTCTTATAAATAGAAGCCTTCCTAAGGCATTTGAGAAGAGAGGATTCAGAAATACAAAATCTCTGTAAGAATCAAGCCTCAAAACCTTCAAGAACTTCAATCCCAAAATTGAAGAACACTCGAAGCAGAATCATCCAAATTATCTGCCTAGATCCTAAAGTTTACGGGAATCAAGCTCAAAGGTCCGAAAAACATCAACAAACCACAAATCGATGAAGCTCTACGGATTCAAGCCTCTAAAGCCCCGAAGAACTTCCACCATAAACCTTCGAAGATGAAGAACATACGAAGAACACGAAGAACAGAAGAACAAAGGATTTCTAACAAGCTCATAGCCAGAGATTAATTGCAATTCCGTTTCAGCAATCTTCGATCCATCCCTCAACCAAATTGAAGGATATTTTGTGTTCAAGTCAAAATCACACTACCACAAATCCAATCAATAAGTTTTGCAAGGAAATCGAATCAGATGATCACTCTTTTGTAATTTCAGAGAATTGTACTACACAATCATCAATACAAATTTGCATTTGTGAAACTATTTTACTTGTTTGATTTATTTCGAACTAGAAATATAGTTGCTCTACACACCCAACTAGATTATATAAAGAAAATGACAAAAATGATAATTGAAAATACATAAGACTCCACAAAAATATTAAATTGTAACATCTGCATCTTATTGGTTTAGGAGTTTAAACCACTTAAATGAAGCATAAACTCCCTAGACCCCCAATAGCTACTTCCCTTCTCTTATCAGATAGCTTAGGATAATTGCTTAAGTTTTCACTATTATCTTAGTTTTGATCGTAATATCATATCAATTTTATATTTAATTACATGTAAATATGTGAGTTTGAAAGATTTTTTTGAAATATATTCATTATGTGTATTTTTCTTCTATATGATATTAAAACTAGATAGCTAATCATGCAGATAAGCAACCAAAAGAATCCTAGGGTCAAGATCAATAATCTAGACACCACATTTTGTACCCTTTACAACTTGGGTCCCCATTCCCTAATAACGATTATACTCTAAGGCCCAAGGTTGATTTGGGGCCCAATCTTGAGAAATCTTGATTTGAGGAATTATTTATGGAAAAAATAAACTTATTTTTGAAAGAATAAACCTATTTTTGGAAAAGAAAATCTGCTGGAAACCTTAAGTGTGCGTATGGATACACACGTATGTGCACGGACACTAAAAGAATGCGTACACATACTTAGGGTATGCGCATGCATACCTCGAGTATGTGCATGCAGTTAGGGTTCCAGAATTATATGAAAGGAAAAAATTTTGCATTAAAATTTGTGTGGAATGAATCTTATATCGTCTGGGAGCTGTCCCACACCCCTATTTTACAACTATATAAAGCCATAAAAGACACTTTTTCAAATGAGGCGAATATACTCCAAATTTACTAGAGAACAGTGAATTTAAGAGGGAGTTTTTGACAAAACAATAGTACTTGAGAATGGAAGCAATAGTGCATGCATAAAATAATGGACTTGTTTGAGATGATTCCATACCTTGTTTTTGATGATTCACAAAACAGTAGTGCATGCATAAAACATTTATAAGCAAATGTTCCATACAATCCAAAAGTAAACAAAACAAGTATTAGATTCAATTCATCCATAAAAATACAAGTTGTTTGCAACACACACAATAACACAAGATGTTTTATAACAATATAAAAACATTAATGTAGTATAAGTAGGGCCAAAAGATGACGTCTTAAAATGTCTTCAAGTAGTGCCAAAAGAAAATGTCCAAAAAGCCACCAATAAGAAATCTGCTCAAATATAAAAACAAAACTAAATTAAAATTATAAAGCAAAAACACTAAATATGTTATAAGAAACACTTACAACAATGCATTAAAACTAGTCCCACCATTTAAATATAAAGTCAGAACTCCTAAACCATTAGTTGTAGCATCCACACAACCGATAATGTGTAGTCATGCATTTCATACATATATGCATTATATACAGCCATAAACTACCAAGCAGTTAACTTTAATATAATTTTTGTAACTATTATAATGGTAGATATAACAACCAAACCCCCTCATTCCCGTGTCTCTATTATAGAAGCTTTACTACACAGCACAAAGCATCCTGACTTTTTCCTTGTTAAATCCTACATGTTGCACATTGTTGACTTCATTGGGACTATGATCATATATCATCATAATTTAGAATCTGATATTAAAAATTTGAAGGTAGTTTTTCCAAGGACTTCAAAAAACAAGGGCAGACAACAAACGTAGCAATTTATATTCACAGAATCTCTCTCATACCAGAATTTTGGGAGTCTCTAGACTTGCTCCAGTATGATTCATTCTTATCGAAAATTTTCTACTTTATCATTCTCTATTTAGCTTGTGTCTGCAATAAATTTGGGATTAATATATGTTATACATACTAACTAAAATTTTAAGATGTCCATTTATATACCTACACATTCTAAATTAAAATTGAGACCAAAATTGATTCAATGGTTGTATAGTCATAGGGCACTAATAACAATCACAAAATAGAAGCCATTATTATCAAGGATTGCAACCAAAATTCAAGATGATCTTTCAATAGTGGCGGAGCCAGGAATTTACGTTAGGGGGGCAAGATTAAAAGACAAGATTGGAAATAAAAAATTAATCTAAAAAAATTAATCAATATTAATAACAAAATAAGTAAACAACTATATGATAATGTAATTGTCATACATAATCTAACATAAAATGTAAATTTTAATTTATTTTTTCACACCTAGCTTATTTTACTCAATTGCCCTTAACGATTTTTCATATTTTGAAACCACTGCATGATTTCTTCATACTTAATAGTTTTGAATATATCTTTCTCAATATATGTGATTAAGCAATCATTCATCTACTAAAATCCTATTTGATTGCGTAATCGATTTTTAATTATGTTCAATTCTAAAAAAGCTCTTTCCACAGTAGCTGTTGCAACTAGTAAAATCAATGCCAAAGTCACTAATGAGTAAACCAATGGATATGAAACATTCTTTTTTCATTTCTACCATCTTTTCAACAAGCTGTCTAATTCTTCTAAATGCTGAAAACTCTTCAATGGATTGCATGTCATGGATGTATGTCTCAAGTTGGTTATCCAAGAAAGAAACTTGAGGATTAAGCAAATCAATGACAATTTGCAAATGACAAATCAAAATTTATTTGAAAAATTAAGGGAAAAAACACAAAGAAACTCACAGATTCTCCAAGTTAACCAACTTTCCAAGTGCAGGGGGAATCGTTCCTGAAAACAAATTGTTCTCTATATTCCTGAATGTAATATATTCTTAAATATTAAAGCCGGTTAGACCAGATGGAAGTATGACATAATTTACTGTCAGTATGACAAGTGATGATAGAAATACTACAATTTTTTCTGCATTGAGCTTACAATCCGATGTGTCACCAATCACCAATAAACAATTCAAACATTCATTCATTAGGTGATTGAAGTCCACTGATCACTTTTATTGTCACGTCGTTTTGTAACTTTTTATGTTCTTAAATTGGTAGTAACTCGAGTATATTTCAGAAAGAATGATAAAATAAGAGCATACATATATCTAAGTGTGGTAATGTTTCCCAGGAAGCTTGGAATTGGTCCTGATAAGTTGTTCACAGAGAGGGACCTGTAGCAAATTCATTTAATTAAATAAGAATGAGCCTTTAATGGCTAATCTTGGACATGAACTAAGGAATCACTTACAAAAATTCCAACTTTGTAGAAGCCCATTCGTGGGGTATGTTACCACTAACGAAGTTATGATTGAGATCACTATAATCAAGAGGAAATTGTGCAATTATGTGGTTAAATCAATTATGGGAGTGCTAATTTAGTAAAACAAATAATGGGTACTCTTTCTTACAAGTACATCAGGTAGGGTAGCTATACCAGAGATCATGGAAGCACACCGCTGAGATCCTGCCCTTTTAGAATCCTGTGTGACAAGATCTCTTATTAATGCTCTATTTCCTTCTCATTTTAAAAAAATTAAATAAATATTATGTTATGTACAACCAACCAAAAATTTGAGAGAATCAAGATTCAATTGGAAGAGAGGGTATCATTTTCCTAAAATTTTAAAGAATAGTATTTACTACCTACAAACTGTTTTACACACTTTTACACATGCTTCAAAAGCAATGAAAATAAGTCTAGATTTGGAAATTGTGACTTTAATTTCAACTAAATAAAACAAACTCTACATATTGTATAATTTCTCAAGCAATACAATAAGACTTGTATATAGTAGAGGTGGCAATTTTTACGTAAACCTATTAACTCACCCATGACCCACTTAATTTGGGTAAGTCTTAATCCAACCCAATTAAATATTTGGGTTAAATGGACAAGACCCAAATGGATAATTCAATTAAATAAGTCTTAGTAGGTAAGCCAATTGGGTACTCAAGTATCCATCTAAAATTTAAAGTTTAATATATATATATATATATATATATATATATATAAGGAAGAAGCTATGGTGAACCCTAATAAGCTAAACCAGCTGCCACTTCTTCCATCTAATGAGGAGAAAATTTTCACACTATGCAGTTGGTTCTTTTGGTTGATTAACTAAATAAAAGTTTAACTTTTACTTACAATGCAACGACGTGGAACACACTATCAGGGTAGGAGCAATTGCAAAAGAGAGAATTGTTGTATAGTGGCATCGAATCCAATTTTGGCGTTAACCAACTTGACTCATTTATGCATGGGTCCACACTAGTATTCCAGTCTTTCTTTCCCAATTGTTTAGCTATTTCACCAAGGGCTTTCACTGCATGATAAATCAAACTTAAATATGTTGGCTTTAGATTTAATATAGTCAATAGCATTCAAATTACTTAACCAAGTAATAAATTCAAATAATGTAATATTATGATCATAAAAATCTTAATTAAAGTGTAACTTAAAAATGTTATATCTATAACATTTTTACAATAAATCTTAAATGCTAGGTTACTATTAGCTGTTATGGGTGGACAAAAAGGTAATTCAGACTGTGGATTCAAATAAGAACTATAAAAACTTATCACCATAAAACTTGAACCTTGAGATGTGCATTAAAATTTTAAGAAAGGGAAAAAATTCCAATTGTAATGCCTCATTAATGAATAAGAAATGAGCTGCCTCAAGCAAATTAAAAGAATTAAGATCAAAATCTTCAAAGTTTTCTCAATGTCTTTTCTTCTCCCACATTTTATTTTGAGCTATGAGAAATTGAATAAGCAATTGGGCTCTTTCATTGGGCCAATTGACTATGGGTACCCTATCTATCTATGTAAAGTACTGAAATGGTTGGGCTAATGAGGTGGCATTGAGTTTGTTAATGCCTTCATTTCAACATAATAGGTTGAGAGGCTTGAATCTCACCTGATACCTTTTAGTGTTTCTATTTTAGCTGTTTAGGGAAGCAAGATTAAAACATAATATTGAGGACAAAATTAATTCTAAATTTTATTACTAGTATAAGAAAAAATGACTTAATTTATTAAATGGAAAAAATATTAAAATTAATAAATATAAGATAAATGTAACCTATAATTTGTTTTCCCATGCTTGGTTTCAATTGATTTTTCATGCCTGGTTTTGAGTTAGTATATGCTTAAGCTATTCATTCACAATTTAAGCTCACTATAAATAGATATTTCAAACAAGTAAAAAATATAAATAATCAATATATAGTCATTCTGTTATGAAGTTCAAACTTCAAAGATTCATATAAATATAAAATATTCACACAAATTACTTGAATACTTAAAAAGTAAAATTAAAAATAAATTAACATAGAAGTATATATCTACAATATGATCATATATTTGAAAATTTTAAAATATTCTATGTAGGCCTTGACTTTCTAAAGATGATGCATGAGTTTTTATTTTTTTATTTTTTATTTTTTTGATTAGCTTAAAAGTGCCAATATTTATTCTTTCTATCTTAGATTTCATTTTGAAGTATCAAAATAAGGGTGGATTGCAAAAGACTTCAAATAGTATATAACATTGTTAAAGAATTATAAAATTCAACACATGAGTTAGAAAATATTGTGATAATATGTTATGATTTCAAGGTTACATATAAGAATATTTTCCTTGATTACAATAGGAGAGTTAAAAGTTATTTTTATAAAAAGAAGTTTCAATTTTGAAATATTATTTTCTTGACGCAATGGTCACTCCATAATTATAAGTACTTGTGGGGTGTAAGGAGTAAAGACCAGAGTTCAAATTTCTAGAAGAGAGCTCCACACACATATACACTTAGATTAGGTTAGAGTAGATTGCAGTGTTGATCTGGGTTTTTGGTCACTATGGTTGATTGAGTTTGGTTTGGGTTTTTGGTTGGATTGATCATAGTGATTTTTGGTTGGGTACCAACAGTGTTGTTGTCAGCTGTGGGTGATCTACTAGTAGGTTTTTGGTTGGGTGTTGGTGAATTATGGTGGTTTTGGGTTTTGATAGTGCATAGGTGATGTGAACTAGTGGGTGATCATGGTAGTTTCAATGGTTGCTATAGGTTGTGGATGATTCTGGTGGTATCATGGGTTATAGGAAAATGAATTTTTATTGGGTTGTATACGTGTATGTTAAAAGAAGATGAAATGTAGAGTGTATTGTTAAGTGATGTGTTAAAATAAATAAATGAGCCTTTTGAGGTGCTAATTAAGGGTCCGTTTAAGAACTGTTTATTTTGTTAAAATTGAAAACTTTTTGCTGAGAGTATGTAGAAAAAAAATAAAAAAGCTAAAAGTTAAATTTTGGAGCAATGAGACACACTTAATAGTGCAATGAGACCCACTTTAAGAGAAAAAAAAACAAAAAAAAAAAAAAACCTAACTTTTTCTCAAATCCTAAACACAACCGAAATACAATTTTTTAACATCCCAAATGTGAATACTTTTATCCCCCAAAAGATTTGAAAAACATGCAAAAGTAAAATCACACATGCAGCACGCATGAAGACAACTCAGTCACCGTCCATTCCAAAGTTGGTGATGAAGGAAAGATTTGAATCCTGTTCCCGTTCTATAGTTAAGCCCTTTTTTTTTTTTTTTACATGTTCTATAGTTAAGCTAGTGCAAAAGAGAGTGGGATTGAGAATTAAAATTTTTAATTTTCAATCTTAACCTTAGGTGGGAAAAGTTGAAAAATAAAAATAAAAAATAAAAATTAAACTCGGATACTCTCAATCATTGAAAAGTGGTTGCATCTCCTGAATCCCAATCTCGGAAGGAAACTTGTGGATGTGGATGATATATCATGTTTGAAAAAAGCAAAGGTCCATATATATATATATATATATATATCTTTTTTTTTTTTTTTTCCATATAACTGTCTTTCTCATATCCATGACCAATTCCCTGGCCAACCAAATTTCGGTGGGTTTGTATGGTTTTTTTTAAATAATAATAATAATAATTTTTTTGTTTTGTTTAAGATTAAAATTGTGCGTTGCTTAACCTTTTTTTTTTTTTTTTAATCTGATGTGACAGAAAATTATTAGAGGTTTTCAAAACTTCTTTATAGAACCCTTTTTTAAAAAAGGAAAAAAGAAAAAAGAAATAAACACACACTGACACACAGGATACATCTAAATAGAATTAAAGTAATCAATCGGAGCAATATATTGGATGAAGAGGGTAAAAATGTGAGATAAGGCCTGGTAGGCCCAATGGGCCCATGTCCGCAAGCCCAAAGAAGGTAGAGCCCATTCTTCGCGTGGGCCCCCGACAGGACGAAGGCCCGGACTTGCCCACCACGTTTCAAGAGGCTTGCTCTGCAAGGATGAGAGGCTTGCTCTGCAAGGATGGGAGTCTTGCTCAGCAAGCTTGAGGGGCTTGCTCTACAAGGAAAGGAGGCAGGGCCTCACCACTATAAAAAGGCCCCAACACCCCCACAAAAAGGTATACGTAACTGACCCCTCTCTAGCACTCTAGAGTTGTAAAAAAGCGTTTTCTGACTTAACCTTCGGAGGGTGTTTGGCCGGCTCCACACCGGTGCCCTTTGAAGGAGTTGCTGTGTTTTTATTTCTTTCAGGCAACGGTCATTCGAGTACAAGGACTGTGCATCTCACTGGTGAACATTTCGGCATCATCAGTTGGCGCCGTCTGTGGGAAACGACGATCGTGACAAGTTAAGCCATTGTCGCCTCCCGGACACAAGAGTTGCATGGTACTCACGCGCTCGATGGCCAACTCCAACGACGTGCAAGGCGATGAGCCGCCAAGGCCCAACGCATTAGAAAGACAGGTTCAGACCCTCGCGGCCGCAGTAGAGCGCCTCACGAAACAGAATCATGACCTGGAGGAACAGCTGCGACAGAAGAACGCGGGGCATAACGGTCAGGAGGAGAACCAAGGGGACAGCTCCGAAAGAAGAGGGACTGAGAAGCAAGGGGGCAGTAATGAGCCCAGTAAAACGGAGAGGCGCGATTCGAGCATGCCCTCCCTCACAAATGCAACGCCACCGCCCATCCTCGCGGAGATGCAGGCGATGAGAGAGCAGATGGAGGTCATGATGAACGCACTGAAGGGACGCGTCTCCAGCGACCTTGACGATTTAGTGAATAGGACGGACTCGCCGTTCACCGCATCGGTCAACTCCTGTCCCCTGCCACCGAAGTTCCGGATGCCACAGGTCGAAAGCTATGACGGGGTCAAGGACCCATTAGATCATCTGGAAACCTTCAAGACCATGATGCACCTCCAGGGAGTCCCGGACGAGGTCATGTGTAGGGCCTTCCCTACAACACTGAGGGGCGCGGCTAGAGTCTGGTTTAGCAGGTTGACGCCAAACTCGATTAGTACTTTCAAGGAGCTGAGTGCACTTTTCACCTCGCACTTCATCGGGGGGCACAGGTACAAGAGGTCGACAGCATGCCTAATGAGCATCAGGCAGCGGGAGGACGAGACAATGCGGTTGTACATAACCCGCTTCAACAAGGAAGCCCTCTCCATTGATGAGGCCGACGACAAGATTCTGGTGGCAGCCTTCACGAATGGCCTGCGGAAGGGAAAATTCCTATTCTCCCTGTACAAAAATGACCCGAAGACCATGTCTGAGGTCCTATACAGGGCCACGAAATACATGAATGCGGAGGACGCACTGTCGGCTAGGGAAGACAAACCCAGGAAGAGGGAGAGACCGGAGGATGCCGGGCAGGACCACGGAAAGAAGAAACCAAGAACGGGAGATAGACGCGAGGATAAGCGTTCTAAACCCCCAGGAGGGAGATTCACGAGATTCACCCCTCTGAACGCTCCGCTAGACCAGGTGCTGATGCAGATCAAAGATGAGGGATCTCTGACATTCCCGGGAAAGCTAAAGAGCGATCCAGCCAAGCGATCCAGGAACAAGTATTGCCGTTTCCACCGAGATCACGGTCACGACACCGCGGATTGCTACGATCTGAAACAGCAGATAGAGGCCCTCATCAGAGATGGAAAACTGCAGAAGTTCGTCAGCAGAGAAAGGACGGATGTCCAAGCGCGGGAGCAGGCCCCCCGGCGGGAGAATGACCGTCAGAAACCCCCCGTTGGGGAAATAAGGATGATTATAGGGGGCACGACAGCAACGGGATCGTCCAAGAAGGCCCGGAAGACCTACCTTAGGATGGTCCAACATGTGCAGACCACGGGTTCTGTACCCAAGATGGCGCGGAGAGAAGATCCTATCATTGGGTTCTCGGAGAACGACGCGAGGCGCCTCTACCATCCACACGACGACGCCCTCGTCGTCAGTCTAAGGGTAGGAGAGTACAACGTGCACCGGATGCTGGTCGACAACGGCAGCTCGGCGGACATCCTGTACTACCCAGCGTTCCAGCAGATGGGAATAAATAGAGCACGGCTAACACCGACGAATGCCCCTTTGGTTGGCTTTGGGGGAACAAGGATACTCCCATTAGGAGCAATCACGCTCTTAGTGACAGTCGGTGACTATCCGCAGCAGATCACTCAAGACGTGACCTTCTTAGTGGTCGACTGCTCATCCGCGTACAACGGTATCATAGGGCGACCGACGCTGAACTCTTGGAAAGCAGCAACCTCAACATACCACCTGATGGTCAAGTTCCCCACCGAGTACGGGATTGGAGAGTTACGAGGAGATCAGGTGGCCGCCCGGGAATGCTATGTCGCCATGCTGGAAATGGAGGATCACCAGCAGACATTATGCATTGGCGAACAGCGGACCGTCGCAGAGCCGGTAGAAGAGTTGGAAGAAATCACTCTCGATGAATCAAGACCCGGACGGACGACAAGAATGGGCACCATGGCCAGCCAGACGATAAGGCAAGATCTGGCAACCTTCCTGAAGAGTAATAAGGACATATTCGCGTGGAGTCACGAAGATATGCCAGGAATCGATCCGTCAGTAATAGTACATAAGCTGCATGTCAACCCGGACTCCCCCCCGGTCCGGCAGAAGAAGCGGGTGTTCGCGCCGGAACGGGATGAAGCGGTTGCGGAAGAAGTTAGAAAGCTGCTGGAAGCAGGGTTCATTCGAGAAGTCTACTACCCCGACTGGCTAGCAAATGTGGTCATGGTAAAAAAGAGTAGTGGAAAGTGGAGAATGTGCGTTGACTTCACGGACCTGAACCGGGCGTGCCCGAAAGACAGCTATCCACTCCCGAGGATAGACACTCTGGTGGACTCGACGGCCAGACACGAGCTCTTGAGTTTCATGGACGCCTTCTCAGGCTACAACCAGATTAAAATGGGGGAGGAGGATCAGGAGAAAACCTCTTTCGTGACCAGCCAAGGACTTTTCTGTTACAAGGTAATGCCGTTCGGGCTCAAGAACGCGGGGGCCACGTATCAAAGACTGATGAACAAGATGTTCGCGCACCAGCTCGGCAGGAACGTACAAGTCTATGTCGACGACATGTTGGTAAAGAGCGTGCGCGAGGGCAACCATCTCAGCGACCTTCAGGAGACATTCGACACCCTTCGGTCGTACAACATGAAGCTGAACCCAAGTAAATGTGTGTTCGGGGTTACGGCCGGGAAATTCTTGGGATTTATGGTTTCCCAAAGGGGCATAGAGGTCAACCCAGAGAAAGTGCGAGCCATAATGGAGTTAGAACCCCCGAAGACAGTAAAGGCAGTTCAGAGCTTGAACGGGATGGTTGCGGCCCTGAACAGATTCGTCTCCAAAGCGACGGATAGGTGCTTGCCCTTCTTCCGAGTACTGAAGAAATCGTTCGAATGGACGGACGAATGCCAAAGAGCATTCGAAGATTTGAAGAGGTACCTGTCGTCACCGCCACTTCTCAGTCCATCCGTACCCGGGGAGGAGCTGTACCTCTACATTGCAGTCTCACAGGCCGCAGTCAGTGCAGCCCTGGTGCGGGAAGACGGACACTCCCAAAGACCCGTCTATTTTGTGAGCAGGGCGTTCCGAGGAGCGGAAGAAAGGTACCCACGGATGGAGAAATTGGCCCTTGCCCTAATGACCGCAGCACGGAAACTCAAACCGTATTTCCAGGCCCACGTGATCGTGGTCCTGACGGACCAGCCTCTGAGGAGAGCAATGGGCAACCCCGAGGCGGCAGGAAGGATGGCATTGTGGGCAATTGAGCTGAGCGAATTCGACGTGCGCTACCGTCCGCGGACTTCGATAAAGGGGCAAGCGGTGGCAGATTTCATAGCAGAGTACACTCAGCCGGAAGACGAGGGGGCAGAAGGGCCGAAATTGTGGATCATCCACACGGACGGATCATCAAATCAGCACTCAGGAGGAGCCGGCGTAGTCATACGGACACCAGAAGGGGACAAGATCGAGTGCATGATAAGACTAGACTTCCCTACAACCAACAACGAAGCGGAGTATGAAGCCTTGATAGCCGGATTAGATCTCGCAAAGGCCGCGGGCGCCGGTAACATGGCCATACATTGCGACTCCCAGGTGATAACCAGTCAGATCAATGGCGATTTCGAGTGTAGAAACGAACGAATGAAGAAGTACCTGGAGGAGGTGAAGGGTCGAATCGCAGGCCTCGAGGTCAAATTCATTCAGATTCCACGGGAGGAAAACGAGTGCGCCGACCGTTTGGCCAAAGCAGCCTCCGCGGAGTTCATGAATGCGCCTAAACAGGTATTATCCTTCGTTCAAACTCACCCACTCATTGATGATGGAAAAAAGATACAGGCGATAGATGTTGGAGAGGACTGGACCACGCCCTTAAAAGGATACCTACAGTCGGGCTCTCTGCCAGACGGAAAGGATGCTGCAAGGAGGCTGAAGGTCCGGGCCACACGATTCGTGCTGATCAACGACACTTTGTACAAGAGAGGTTTCTCTCGGCCTTACCTAAGGTGTCTAAGCCAGGGCGAAGCAGAATATGTGATGAGGGAAGTCCACGAGGGGATTTGCGGGAATCACTCTGGAGCACGGTCTCTAGTGCACAAACTTGTCCGAGCCGGGTACTACTGGCCCACGATGCTCACGGACGCCCAATCGTATGTGAAGGCCTGTGACAAGTGCCAGAGGTTCAGTAACCTGATCAGACGACCATCAGAAGAACTCTCACCCATCACGGCCCCATGGCCGTTCGCGCAATGGGGATTAGACATCATGGGCCCTTTCCCAACGGCTCTAAGGCAGCTAAAGTTCCTCGTAGTCGGCATCGACTACTTCACGAAGTGGGTCGAAGTAGAACCCCTCGCCACTATTACCGAGAAGAACATCCGTGCTTTCGTATGGAAAAACATCATATGCAGGTTCGGGATCCCGAGGGTGCTTATCTCCGACAATGGAAAACAGTTCGATAACAGCGCTTTCAAGAATTTCTGTTCAGAGCTAGGCATTCGGAATCATTACTCCTCACCAGCACACCCGCAAGCAAACGGACAGGTAGAAGTCACAAACAGGACACTACTAAAGATCATCAAGACCAGGCTCGAGGGGGCAAAGGGTATTTGGCCAGACGAGCTGCCAAGCGTCTTGTGGGCATATCGGACGACCGCAAGGACACCAACTGGGGAGACCCCGTTCCGACTTGCATACGGAGCCGATGCAGTCATACCAGCAGAAATCGGCCTCACCAGCTACCGCGTGCAGAACTACACGGAGGACAAGAACGAGGAAGCAATGCGCCTTCAGCTAGACTTGGTGGACGAGGTCCGGGCAGTGGCTGAACAAAGATTGGCGCGATACCAGAACCTCATGTCAAAGAACTACGACTCAAAGGTGAGGCACAGAGATTTCCAGATCGGCGACCTGGTACTCCGAAAGGTCATGGGTGCTACTAAGGACCCTACTCAGGGAAAGCTCGGACCAAATTGGGAAGGACCGTATAGAATCACATCATGGCATAGGAAGGGCACGTACCATCTTGAGACCATGGACGGAAGAAAACTCCAGCATCCGTGGAACACGGAGCACCTTCGGAGATACTACCAGTAGAAGTCAAGTTTTAATCCCCCAATGTATATTTACTAGATTTCAGTTATTTTGTAGCAGTCGGGCAACTACTTTCGAACTTTTTGTATTTTGGAACCTTTGTTAGCCCAAGAAGGGGCAGGTACTTTCCTCTACAAGATCGAATTTAATGAAGGAACGTTCAGAACCTTGCTGTGTAAATCTTGCTACTAAACGACTGCTATCAAAAGTCCTAAAGAGGACAGACCCCACCATGGGTCAGAAAATTTACAAGTCCTAAAGAGGACGGACCCCACCATGGGTTAGTAATTTACAAGTCCTAAAGAGGACGGACACCACCATGGGTCAGAAAATTTACGAGTCCTAAAGAGGACGGACCCCACCATGGGTCAGAAAATTTACGAGTCCTAAAGAGGACGGACCCCACCATGGGTCAGAAAATTTACAAGTCCTAAAGAGGACGGACCCCACCATGGGTCAGAAAATTTACGAGTCCTAAAGAGGACGGACCCCACCATGGGTCACCAAATTTACAAGTCCTAAAGAGGACGGACCCCACCATGGGTCAGAAAATTTACGAGTCCTAAAGAGGACGGACCCCACCATGGGTCAGAAAATTTACGAGTCCTAAAGAGGACGGACCCCACCATGGGTCAGAAAATTTACAAGTCCTAAAGAGGACGGACCCCACCATGGGTTAGTAATTTACAATTTCTAAAAAGAGGACGGACACGACCATGGTTTGTAAATTCATACAGATCCACTAAGTAGACGGACACCAACATGCACTAGAAATGTACTCGAGTACAAAAAATGAACGGACCCAACTGGGTCACAAAAACATAAAGGTCCACGACGTGAACGGATCGAATTAAACAGGTATTTAATATCAGGACGGAGCATACATCAACATTATCAATACGATATTAAGAGAAGCATTTAAATAAATCAGTTTAAATGTCAAATACAAATGATGTAAAATAAGCCCTACACACGACGGGTAAAAATCCAATGAGTTTTCCGATATAACTAGTACAAAACAGAGAACGGCTACACGCTGGGGGCGACGGGGTCTTTGGGCTCTGGGGTCTTCGCTTCTTCAGCTTGGGGCTCAGGGGCGACGGAAACAGGCTTCTCCTCAGCAAAAAGGTCGGCAGTGTCATTAGAGGCGTCTGGTTGGACGGACATGCCTTCCGCGACGTTGATATCGACGGCTGAAAAGTCGAACTTGGGGTATAGAGCCTTGGCCTGACGGAGGGCATCCTCAAAGCCATCAGTATACGAAGACCCAAGCTCCGTCAAGAGGGCGTCCGAGTCGCGGTACTCTTGGACGGCCTTCTCCTTGGCCAGACGAAGCTCGTCCTCCTTATCTTCCAGGACGGCTTTGAGTTCCTCCACCGTCCTCTGAAGCTCGTCCCTTACCTCCTCCGCCAGCTTGAGTTTTTTCTCCGTCACAACCTTCCAGTTTTTGAGCTCGAGCAGCTCCTCCTCCGTCACCCTGGCCTGGTCACGGACCCTCTCCAACGCCGTCTCATTGCGAAGAGCCCGGTCCATCAGACCCTTCGTCATGAGCATAGCCTGACGATCAAATTGGACTTAGTAAGAAAAAAAAAATGACAACAAAAGAAATTGAAAGATGAATGGTGACGGGTACTCACTTGGGCAATGCTGAAGAGGCCCGTCTCCCCCATGGCCTCCGTCGAATGGTTCCCCAAATCCTCGTAGTCCTCGCTCCCAATGATGGAGGAGATCTTCCCCAAGGCATATTTTGGGTCCTCGCGGAGTAGGACGGGCGGTTTCTTCTGGCTGCTCGGGGGAGCAACCATCAGACCTTTCCCCGCCCCAGGCTTGACAGGGGTGACCGTTTTCTTTCCCTCCGCCATGAGGCCTATGACGGGCTCCGTGGAAACTTTCTGTTTCTTGGGCGCACGGTCGACCCTGGGCATCGGTCTCTTCGCCAGGGGCCTACTCGAGCCCGTCCCCATCACCCCTACGTCCGTCTCTTTGTTCTTGGCGGCTTTGCTTCTGATGACGGCCCTCCTCTTCGCGTCGTCCATCTCTGTAGAAACAAGAGTAGACGGGTAAAACTCAAAACGAATGAACAAAAGAGAAAAGATTTGACGGACTTACGCTGACGGGTGCGTTCCTCGTATTTTATCGCGGCGGCTGTAGGCTCCGGTCCATCGCAATACCAGTGGACGGTGTTTAGATTGACAAGCTTCGCCCAAGTCCGTTCCTCTGGTTTCGTCTTTGAAAAAATCTTCTCCAAAAAGCTGAACTCCTCTAAGTCAACTTGTGGACGCCGTCGCACTGAAAAAAACGGAGAGAAATTTAGGACGGCTGTTAAAAAGTTAAAGCAAAATTACCTACGTAACGCGACGGGCTGAACTGTACCGGACGGGTCCAAGATGCCCCATGTTTTGTCGACGGGCAGAAAATCCGTCTCCCCCGGGTGGCACATCCAACCGTCACCCTCCAGGAAGAAGTAGCGGCTCTTCCAATCTCGGTTGGAGTCCGGGGTCTCATAAATGACTTTCAGGACGGACTTCCTAGGAACAAAACTGTACATGCCCCTCGACTTGTCTATCTCGTCCGGACGGTAGCAATGGAGGAACTCTCGTGCAGTCAACGACCTCGTGCCGTTGGACATGGCTCCGTACAAGACCTCCATTGCAATAAAAACCCTCCAGGCGTTGGGGGAAACCTGGCTGACGGATATACCTAAGAAGTGGAGGAGTTCTCGTTTTACCCTGTTCAGGGGGAATCTAAGTCCGGCCTTCAGCGCTTGTTCGTACACCCCCAAGTCATCCACCCCGTCGTAATAACACTTCTCGGATTTGTAGGGTAGACGGATGGGGATGTGATCAGGTATTTGGTAGATCGCCCTAATTGTCTTGAAGTGGACTTCCTTAATTGTCGACACAAATTTGTGCACCGTCCACTCAGGCAGCATGACGAACTCCCTAAGTCCGTCATCCCCGACTACAGTTTTATGTTCTCCACCGTCGTCAGAACCTTCCCCTGGTTCGGCCAACTCCGTATCCTCATCTGTTGAGGACGGTGAAGGGGCAGACGGAGTCCTCTCGATCAATTCGTCTGGATCTTTGTGACCAGACGGGTACAGTTCCTCGTAACCCGCTCCATCGCGGACGAAGGACTGGTTACTCGACGCACTAGACATTTCCTACAACGGATTGACAAAGCCTAAGACGGACTGTCTAAAATAAAAAAGGGAATAGACGGATGCAAGAAGTCTGATGTTTCTATCATGACAAATATGAAAACTGAAGGAACATCAAGGGGACGGATAGGATCACTTATCGAATAAAGGAGCGAACGGGTTGATCTCGTTGCTGGAAGATGTGAACGGGTAAACTCTGACAAACGACGGACTCGCTCTGACAGTGAATTTTCTACGCAAAGTAGAAAAATGAAGGAGAAATGCTGGTTTTTATAGGTGGAGTGCACGGAAGACGAAGCGGCACTTCGATCCAAGATACGGACCAATCTACGAATGACACGTGTCTTCGTCTTAAATGCTTCTGTAGTCTGTCAGACCCCCACTGTCATGACGGTGCCCCTATCCGTCGCCCCTTTTCCGGAGATCCTCATCACCATCCATTGAGCTCTGGTCGTCACCTCTGTTACTCCGTCTTCCACCAATCTGTACTTATGGTTGCCGCCCCAGTTCTTTGTTACCGTTCGCTCATGCCCATCCGTCACCTCCGTAAAGGCGGACCATCTCTCTTGTTTGTTTTTGACCGTCACCCCAATTGACCGTCCGCACGACGGAGACGGGTCAAATGGGGTGAAGGGGGCAGCTGAAGAGGGTAAAAATGTGAGATAAGGCCTGGTAGGCCCAATGGGCCCATGTCCGCAAGCCCAAAGAAGGTAGAGCCCATTCTTCGCGTGGGCCCCCGACAGGACGAAGGCCCGGACTTGCCCACCACGTTTCAAGAGGCTTGCTCTGCAAGGATGAGAGGCTTGCTCTGCAAGGATGGGAGTCTTGCTCAGCAAGCTTGAGGGGCTTGCTCTACAAGGAAAGGAGGCAGGGCCTCACCACTATAAAAAGGCCCCAACACCCCCACAAAAAGGTACACGTAACTGACCCCTCTCTAGCACTCTAGAGTTGTAAAAAAGCGTTTTCTGACTTAACCTTCGGAGGGTGTTTGGCCGGCTCCACACCGGTGCCCTTTGAAGGAGTTGCTGTGTTTTTATTTCTTTCAGGCAACGGTCATTCGAGTACAAGGACTGTGCATCTCACTGGTGAACATTTCGGCATCATCATTGGATATCAGCTATACTGTGTTCGCCTACTCCTCCTAATGTATAGATGAACACAGCTGAATGTATAGATGTCCATTTCCATCAGTTTGAAAGAATAGATTTGATCCTATATATGAAGTAAAAATATACAGAAATATTATATATAGATAGAAAGCAGAGCAAAGAATGTCCTGACCTTCATCACCATGAGTTGTCCGGCCTGTTCCAGGTCGTGCTGCCATGCACATAAGTAACAAGAACACTATAAAGCTAATGCCGACTAGCTATTCCACGAGCTCTGCTTGCAAAAAAGTGCATAAAGTCTGACATATAGATAGATATATATATTTTTTGGCTGAATGACATATAGATATACTCGTTAAATGTTAAGGGACCCCTACAATTTAAAGAGTAGGGCCCTTAACATTCAATAATTTTTGTTTTTGCTTTCGAATCTTCAATAGTTAGGACTATATCCCATTCCTAAGACAAATGAGATTTCTTCATATTACAAAACCAACTGTTAGGTTCTAAAGACTTAAAATTAATGTATTTAGAATTTTAATTTGTATTGTTGGCAAACCATGATTAAAACAGGTTGTTTAGTCTTGTTTAGACTTGCTCAAAGTTGTGCCATTTTTGTAAAGTTGTAATCGAGCTGATGTAGAAGTTATTATGCATCTCGGTCTGGCTCGATCGATTGAAGCTTAGGCTGGATCAATCGAATTTCAGGTCTGATGTGGTTTTTCTCCATAATTCCAACGTAGCCCTATCTCATTAAAACGTTTTAGGGTTTTATGTTTTGCTTAGGTATATAAGGCAAACCCTAGCCACGTTTTAGAGGTTGCTCATATTGCTGTTTGTGTGAATCTCTTATGAGATCCTTGAGGAGGTTTCCTTCACACAAGCTTAGAATTATCAATGAGGAGATTTCTTTAAGAACTTTATGATCATTCAGTTGCTGCAATAAAAGCTTAAAGATACATAAGCGGGTGTGCTTGTACTTGCTGGAGAATCCAAGGAAGGAGTCTGTGGTCTCGGAGCTTGCACGTGGTCGTATCAGTAAGTTTCTATTGGTGGGTAGCAATAGGATGTTAGTGGTCTAAGTCCTGTTGAACAACTTCGATTCTTTCATAGTGAATTCAGGTTTACCTTGAGAATAGCTAGATTAAATCCTCCCCAGATTTTTACCGGTTTGATTTCCTGGATGATCATGTTTTTGTATTATTTATCTTTCTGCTGCTTTGCATGATATGATTGTTTGATTGTGATAACCTAGATTTGGAATTTGGACTAAGTAACAACTTGGCTAATTTCCTAGGTTAATCCAATTGTGGTTTTAAGGGGTCTAAAAACTATCACCAACGAAAGCTAACTTTTAATAAAAAAGCCTTGTCATGAAATTTATTGTTGGATTTTTAATGTGCCATCCACTTGTCGGGCCTTTTTTTTAGATTTGTCATGTGCTTTTTCATTTAACATTTAACTTGTTTGTTTATATATTTTTCAAAAAAAAAAAAAAAAAAACCCATGTTTGTTTATATAATACTGATTTTTTAAATATGATTTTTTAAATTTCACGTATACTTTAACTAAATTTTTAAAAAATAAATAAATAAGCGAAATAAATTTATGTCAAACTGATGGATGATCTTTACATATAAGTATATAACCCGCTGTAAAAGTCTTTAAATTACAATTATATGGGTTTAATTTTTTTCAATTTTTACAATAGGTAGTTGAGTGGATCTGGATTTGATGCAATACCCTTATTCAATAGTGAACTAATGGCTGAAATTAAAAAGTTGAAAAATCATTTTAATATCAGTCCTTGAATTAGAATTTTTTAATAACTGCACGAGATCTCAATCTATAATTGAGTTGGTAGGGGTGGCTTCACGTTTTAATTACGGTGGTAATAGGATAGGAACATCCTGACTTGCAAATATATATATATATATATATATATATACACACACACACTTACAATAAAAGTTATATACTAAACTAATTTATTTTGACCACCCTAATAAAAATTTTAAACACCTTGGCTTGAGAATCACAAAAATTTAAGTTTTACAAATATAAAAGTAATGCTACATTAAGAATATTTTCACAGTAATTTCACAACAAATCATATGTGATAAGTTGTTACTAATTTTAATTTGGAACTAATATTGACATCATCTCTTTACCGGCCAAAATGGGTTTTTACCCCTTTTTCACAAATTTTCCAGCAAAATGCCCAATATCTGAAACTAATTAGGAAAATGTCCCTGTTTTGAAACTCGATTTTCTAAAAATCGAGTTCCAAATGTGAAACTCAATTTTTGGAAGATCGAGTAATAGCGAGCATGGACTTTGGGAAAAAAAACAAATTTGGTACTCAAGTATCATGTAAAGTACTCGAGTTCATGGAACTCAAGTTCCAATTGAATTTTTTCAAGGAACTTGAGGACTTTACATGCTACTCGAGTTCATAGAACTCGACTACCATTTTTTTTTTTTTTTTTTAAATTTAGTTTACTATAACTCAATTGTCCAAAAATCGAGTTTTAAATTGAAACTCGATTTTCTTTTAGAAATAGAGTTTTAAAATAGGACAATTTCTCTATTTAGTTTCAGATATGAGACATTTTGATGAAAAGTTTTGGTGAAAGGGGCAAATACTCATTTTCTCCTCTCTTTATCCATCAATAACAGTTTGTCGCATAATATTTGTTATGAAAATGTTATAGACATAACATTATTTCAAAAGTAATTGTAACGCTCCAAATATAATCCTTAACCCCTTAAAAAAAAAGTATTTAAATAACAATAATAAAAATTGGCCCAAATAACAACAAAAATAACCCAAACAAAAACAAGACTAGACCAAACAATAACAAGTGAACAAATTATTCAACAAAAAGCATATCCAAAAAAGAAAAATTCATAATCATTCAAATTTGTAACTCATTTAACCCATCACATAAAAATAACCTCTAAGGTTTTTTTTTTTTTTTTTTAATGGTACCAAGAGAAATATTGTAGTCATAAATTCTCTACAGTGATGCTAGCAGTTTTTCCCTCTTTGGCTTTGTTGTCACAACAATTTTGCTCTCTTTAGCTACTTAATTCACAATTGTAGAAAATATCATCTCTCTCTCTCTTTCTCTCCACATTTCTCTCTTCTCTATTATCATTTTAGACTCTATCTCACTTTATTATTCTCAACTTTCTATTCTTAGTTTTAACTTGATCTCTTATTAGGTTTTTTTTTTTTTTTTTTTTTTTTTTTTTTTTTTTAATTTATTTATTTTTTTGTCTTTGCTAGTAGAAAGAAATTATAATACTTCATCCATTAGCATCTTTTATTATTATTATTATTATTATTATGTTGATATATTCAAATTATTTATTTTTTAAATAATAAATATTGAAAAAAATATTTCTATGGCCGCCTCAATGAGTTGGCTTGAATTATATCGTAATGGCGGCTACATGGCAAACCAGACTTGTCATACGAATTATGACTAGTCAAATATTGTATCACTTTTCTAATCCTATTCTAACTCTGCTTTAGTTTGTCGGTCAGGCTTTAGACATTTTCTCTTGACTTGGGGTTTTCTCTTTTTGCCGGAAATAGAATATATATATTATTTTTTTATGTGCCGGAAATACAATATAGAGCCGTAGTTTCTGTACTTACAAATTATGAAATATGGTTTTATGGTGTATTTAGGATTTGTAAGCACCACTATTAATTTAATCATCCCCATGTTATTGTGAAACTTTATCCTTGTCGTTAAAGTCTTGTTTGGTTGTGGTGATTTTAGGGAGATGGAAAAGGGGAGAAGAAAAGTAGAGAGAAAATGATTTTTTCGGGTGTTTGATTGGATTAATCTTAGGAGATAAAACTGGTAGAGCTCGAGGTAATTAGAATGATTAAAGTAGCTTTATTATGCACTAATCCATCACTAGCGCTTAGGCCAACTATGACTTCCATAGTGAGCATGCTTGAAGGTAAAATAGTTGTTGATGAATTGGCTTGGGATCCAAGTATTTATGGTAATGAATGGAGTTTTGGAGCCTTCAAAGACCAGTTTGGTCAGAACCCACGACCAAGCTCAATGGAAACTCGTAGCCTAATTCAGTTATCAAATGCAACATGGAATAGCTCTTCTTCTACACCATCCCAGGATCTCTATTCCATTAATCAATTTTTGGTTCACTTCGGAGTTCTTCATCGCCACCTCCTTTTTGCAATCATGTAAGTTTCTTGAATTTTGCCTCATAATATACACACCAATTTTTAATTATGTGATTTTGACATTAATTCTAATAGTACACACCAATCTTAAGCAATTTATCAATTTATCCGAGGCTTCACCTTATGTTCTTTTTGTGCATGTGCTACACTTTCTCGAGCACAAAATCTTATGATATGCACTAAGGTGTTCATGATTGACTAGTGAACAGTGGTGAGATGGTTATTTATACCTTTCTCAAAAGATTCAAGTCTGACAGTCAAATAACATGTGACTTCAAGATAAAGACAAAGTGATAAACATCATAAACATCTTTCCCACACAACATGCACTACAAAGCTTTAACTAGTAAAGTGCAATAAATAAGCTCATCAAAACTAAACAAAGTACAATAGACATGTCATGTGAAAATAAATTGATCAACCTTGTTTTCAAAAACAAAGAGAATAGTGCAAGAACACAATGTGCTTCCTTTTTCCTTCCTTTCTTCCCCCCCCCCCCCCCTTTTAAATATAGAATAAAAAAAAAAAAACAACTAGAATGAAATGCATAAATGTAATGCAATGCAACTCCTAGAGACAGAAGAGAAAAACACAAAAACCAAGGAACAAAGAACAATGGTCACAAAGGAAAAGTAATGAAACACAAGGATCATGTCAGAAAGACTCAGTTAGTTTAAGTCTTTTGCATCCAAAACTTTTTAGATGCACCACGAGCATTGGAGTTTGTATTCACATTAGAGTGATTTCCAACTCCAAGATTGGAATAAAGATTGAGCGCCTTTACCAATTCACCAATAAATGCTATAGGATCTTGTGCTTGAGGCACTGGCACTTTTGGCTTGTTTGCTCTCTTAGCAGCTTGTAGCTTGTAACAGTTTGGACGAATGTGTCCAGACTTCCCACAAAAATGACACACCCAAGCAGGCTTACCATGCATCTTGTCCTTAGAAATGGTAGACTCCTTAAGTTTAGACACTTTCAGATCAACCCTAATCTTCCCAGATGGTGAAACTTCTATGGGTTTAACAACCTCACTCACAAGGGGTTTGACAGTTTCACTAACAACCTCACTCACAGAAGGTTCAGAAGAAGATGAAGGAACAAAGTGTGTGGAATGGGGAGCAGACACAGAGATGCTTTCAACAAAACCTAATCCAGATTTGTCAGAATGAGACTTTTGAACACCCAACAGTTAATCAAGTTTAGAACTAGCAGATCTAGCAATAGATAAATCAAGTTCCAAAGATTTAACTTTATCAAGCAATAACATATTCTCAGTTTTCACATTGTTCAAAAGTTCATTAGCATCAAATAGTTTAACAAGCAGATTCTTCTTATCAAGCTCAAGAGATTCAATGTTCTTCAGGCCAAGTTCAATATTCATAGCATCCTTTGCAGCAATTTTGCAAAGTTTATTGTAGGCCTCTTGAAGATCTGCGTCCTTAGAGAGTTCCCCATCAGAAGAGTTCTCTTCAGCAGATATGCTTTCATTCACTACAGCAGTAGCTGTGAAAGCAATGAAGTTTCCATCTTCGTCATATTCTGACTCATCATTAAAAACTTCATCATCACTAAGGGTTACAGCCATAGGCTTACCCTTAGACTTCAAGTAAGTAGGACATTCAGATTTCATATGACCATACCCTTGACATCCAAAACATTGAGGACCCATAGAATTATTAGAAGATTGACCTACTTTTTCTCTAGGTTTGTCATTATTGTTAACCTTAGTGGGATCATTCTTCCTAAAATTTCTAGGTTCAGCAGTGTTCGCACCTCTTGCCTTTCTATTGTTATTCCTGAGAAAATTTCTAAAGTTCTTGGCAAGGTAAGCAATCTCTGTAGCAGAGAGTTCATCATCAAATCCACCAACCTCTACATCATCAACTGACTTAAGAGCCATTGATTTGGATTTGCTAGTTTTGGGTAGGTCCAACTCATAAGATTGAAGAGATCCTACAAGTTCATCAACAGGGATGGAGTCCACATCCTTGCTCTCAGTTATGGTAGTAACCTTAGGTCTAAAATTCTAAGTTAAGGATCTAAGAATCTTCCTAACAATTTTAGGTTGATCATAGATTTCACCCAAGTTATAAGCAGAATTAACAATATCATTCAGTTTAGCATAGAATTCATCAAAAGATTCATCATCAGACATCCTAATGCTTTCAAATTTAGAAGTTAACTGCTGCAATTTGTTGATTTTGACAGCCTTTGTGCCTTCATGCACAATCTGAAGGATATTCCAAGCAGTATAAGCAACCTCAACATTTGAGATTCTCTTAAATTCCTCCATAGAAACAGCGTTAAAGATAGCATTCATAGCCTTGCTATTGAACGCAACTGCTTCTTTTTGAGAAGTTTGCCACTCACTAACAGGAGTAGTGGGCTTCTCCCATCCGTATTCAACGAAGTTCCAGACTCTCTCATCAATTGATTTCAGGAATGCTTTCATCCTTACTTTCCAATAAGCATAATTATTCCCATCAAAGTGAGGAGGAATAACCAGAGAGTGTCCGTATTCCATGACAACAGGGGTCAAGGATCAGCTCAAAGATCAAAGGATCAACAACAAGAGAGCTACCCGCTCTGATACCACTTGTTAGTTTCTTAGACCCCTTTGAAACACAATTGGATTAACCTAGGAATTTAGCCAAGTTATTACTTAGTCAAATTAATTAAATCTAGGTTAACAAAATCAAATAATCATATCAAGTAAAGCAGCGGAAAGATAAATAATACAAAGATATGATCACCTAGGAAACCAAACCGGTAAAAACCTGGGGAGGATTCAACCTAGCTATCCTCAAGGTAAACTTGAATCCACTATTTTGAAAGAATCGAAGTTCATACAATAAGACTTACAAGCCCCCACGCTCGACTTCTTATTGCTACCCACCAGTAGAACTTACTGACACGACCACGTGCAAGCTCCGAATTCACGGACTCCTTCTTTCTTGGATTCTCCACCAAATACAAGCACACCCGCTTGTTTTTTTTTAAGATTCAATGGCAGCAACTGGATTGATCATCAAGGTGTAGAAAACTTCTTCTCCTTAAAATCCCTAAGTTTATGTGAAGGAAAACTCCTCAAAGATCTTAAAAGAGATTCGCACAAATCGCAATATGAGCAACACTAAAACATGGGTAGGGTTTCCCTTATATACCTAGGGTAAATTAGAAACCCAAAACCTTTTAAAACACTTAGGGCTGAGTTGGAAATTCTGCTTAAAATATGTCAGACCCAATTTTGGATTGATCGAGCCTAAGCTTCGATCGATTGAAATGGGTTGAAACTGTTTTTTAATTCCTGCAGTAATTTAATCCAACTTTACAACAAAGAACCAACTTTGAGCAATTCTAAAACAACTTAAATACATTATTTTGATCATGGTTTGCCAACAATACAAATTAGAATTCTAAATACATAAAATCTAAGTCTTTAGAACCTAACATAAGGTACCAGCATAAGTAAAGGATACAGTCGTAGAGAAAAGTGAGGCTATGAAAGACACTGCAATCGAGAAGGGAACACAAGTAAAGGACACTATTGTAAGCAAAACTAAGACAATTGCGGATTACATAGCATCGAGCACAAAGAAAGCAAAGTTGCTCAACATTTATCCATATTGGGTTTTCAATTGTACTTCTAATCTTCCTTAGGAGTAGAGTATTCAATTCATGTAGCTACAGAGCTTACAGTCAAGCAGCTAAGGATCCTATGGTAGCAACAAGAGAGAGTGCAAAAGAATAAACAACTAGAAAGAAAGAAGAAGCTGAGAGAGAATTGGAGGCTAGAGGATCAGCCGAAAGAAAGGTTTGTGTGTACCAAAATTATATCTTTACTATTGCATAGACCTTCAATTATATGACATTTTGAACATGAAATTCTACATGTTTACCTTCACAGCTTCACAACACTAAATTGATGTTTGTAAAAGTAGATCACCAATTTAAAGTTGCCACAAGACAATATACATTTATTTAGAATTGCCAAAGACTAAGGTAGTATTAACTCTATAGATAAATAATATGGATTATGAAAACATGTAGCATGGTAAGAGGAGTCTTGGCAATAATTTAGATTGAATTTAGTAACTGTAGCCAAAATTAGGCTACAGCTAATTACTAAAGCATTCATTGGTTTGTTGTAGTTCACCCTTCAATAGTGTACAAATAAACATTCTCTTTGTTTGTGTTTGTGACTAATTTGATTTTAGAGATTTTTTATTTGAACTATTTTTCCTTTGTTCTTTTTTGCTTTATATTTATTTTTCAAACATATTTATTCCTTTGTTATATTTTGCTCTATGGGTATTTATTGTCAAATATAGGTTAATGCACTTTTTTATTTAGTTAAAAATTTGTATTTTGTTATTGTGATTTTCATGTTTTGATACTTTTGTTGTAAGTGAATGGACAAGTGCTTGCATTGCAAGTGTCCTAGCCAACGTATTCAAATAATTTTTATTTCTTTGGTTACATCTTTCTTAGTTTATGAATTATTTTTGTTTTAATTATTTGAATTACGCTCTTCTTAATTGGAGGCTTGGAGTGACTAAAATTATTGGGAATTTCTATTGAGACCTTGCATTGAAGATAAGAACATTGGCCTGTGTTAGGTTCTAAGACTTTAGTAACTAATGTATTAAAACTTCAATTTGTAATATGTTAGCAAATCATGATCAAAACATAGAGTCTAGGTTTAGGCTTGCTCAAAGTGTGTTTAATTGTAAAATTGGAATCGAGTGATTACAAAAAGTATTGGACAAAATCTACAAGGCTTGATCGATCGAAACTCGTGCAGATTTAATTTTCTGTAGAATTTCCAATTCAGCCCAAGCCCATATGACATGTAGGGTTTTGTGTTTTACTTCAAGTATAAAAAGAAAAACCCTAACTACATTTTAGAAGTCTTTGGAGAGGTGTGTGTTGAATCTTCTGTGAGATCTAGAGGTGTTTACCTTCATACACACATATAGAGTTGTCAAGATCAAGATTCACATCAAGAACTTGATGATCTCTTTAGTTGCTACATAAAGAACTTTAAAGAAGATCTGAAACTTTTGAGTGGAGTCTCAAAGTCACAAGTAGGAGAACTTGTGGTTGCTGTGGATTAAAGAAAGAAGTAGTCTGTAGACTCGAAGCTGTCACATGGTCGTGGTAGTAAGTTTTCTACTTAAGGTAGTAATAGAATGTTAGTGGTCTAAGTTTCTATTGTAAAAACTTCAATTCTTTCATAGTGGATCTATTTTATTTTGAGAATAACTAGGTTAAATCCTTTCCAAATTTTTTACTAGTTAGGTTTTCCTAAGTTATCATATCATTGTGTTCTTTATATTTCCACATTATTTACATGATATGATTTTATTGTATTAACCTAGAACTGAATAATTTATCTAAGTAATCACTTGGTTAAATAACTAGGTTCATGAACTTGTGTTAAGGGGTCTAAAAACGTATCGCTTGATCCCTTCGTGACATTCAAGGTTTGGTCTTATCAAAATGAAAATTTTTCTAAGCAAGGTATTCTTTAGTTTCCCCACCTATCAACTAAAATCTAGCTAAATTTAATTAAGTCTTTTACTATCTTCGATGTTAGGGCGTGCGGTTAATTAGGGGTTTAATTGTACATTTTTTTCTTTTTTTGCATATTAAATATATATGATTATTATTGAATTATCTCATGCATCGCACGGATTAGCAACTAGTATATTATAAAACCGAACCTTTTAACTATTTTTTTATTTTTGTAAAGCTCTCATCAATTTCAACATTAGTAATATTTAAAAAAATAAATAAATAAACCACTTAAATCTCGATACTACTAAAAGGAAAATTAAAATATCTATATCTATATCTATATATATATAAAAGCAGAAGCTTTAAGGAGGTGTTGACACGTTAGGAAAAAAGACTATCTAAAATTCTGACACGTATACCACTTTTAAGAAAAAACAACCGCACGTTACAACGTTTGGCTACGTTAAAGGCGATAAATTATAATTTTTCACTACCTTACAATACTGTTTAGAACCCTCTTGGTATAAAAAGAAATTAACTGCTTAAGACAAGAAAAAAAAAATTTGCTACACGGAGAATAAAAAAGGAGAAGGACCGAGAGAAAAGAGAGACAGAGAGATAGAGAGGCAGAGAACGGAGAAGGAGAGAGGGATCAAGAGATCAAAAACTGCACGCTCTAAAAACTGAAACCCAAAACGCACAATCATCCATTCTTTCCATTTGTTAACACAAATGGCCAAAAGAAAAGATTTCCCCTGCCGATGAAAAGAAAAAACAGAAGCCCATTGAAATATTTCCACAGTTTGCAATCAAGAATGAAAAGATGTCTCTCACTTTCCTGTCAGATTTCTTCATCTAACTGTCCGTTAATTTCTTTCACCGGTGAGTTTTTTATCTTCGATTTAAGTTTGTTTATTAATTATGATTAGGTTTTGATATTTTATTTGGATTGTTTTCGATTTTGGTGTTTTAATTAAGTTTTCTCTTCGCTTTTCAGTTTGACATTCCCATCTGCACGCCCTCAAGTTCAACCAGGTACCAATTTCGAATCGATCAGATCCCAGATCGCTTAGATCTACTTTGATTTTTTTCGTTTTTGTCGGATCTAGGGTTTATCATTTGCTCTTTGGATGAATATATTGCTTTTTTTTATTGGTGTGTTAGTACTCTACTTTGAATGTTCCGATTTCAATGAATTTCTCCCTCAATTGTTTACATTCTAGATTTCGGAATCGGAATGATTGTGTTACTCGCTAATGGTGAAATAAGCCGCATCACTTCCTTTTTTTACTGTTTGCATGTTCTGTTCCAGACCAACAGACAGAGGAAAAAAGAAAATCCAAAAGGTTTGGCTACCTTTTTCCCTAATTTCCCATTTATTTTTACAATTTCTTGATTTCTGTTTTGTTTGATTGTTGTATTGATTAAATTTTGTTTTTGTTTGGTATATTTTTGTTAGGTTTGTGTTTTTTTTGGTTAGACCCTCAAATTTGAATTGATTTATGCTTTGTGCAGATCTATGTTTTGTTGAATCGTTTTCAAAAGAAAAAAAAATGTTGATTACTGAGAGTACAGTTATTTATAATTTTTATAAGTAAAATTGTTGGATTTTTTATGTTAATTACTAAGTTTTTGCAGATTGAACCGCATTTTTTCTGATTTTCTCTATTGATATATATTTTCATCGTTTTGCATCTTCTAGCTTAATTTATGTGGTATCATTCTATTTTTATAGATTAGTCCGTAAAATTGTTGGAAATTTGGAATTGCTTTAAATTTTTTTTTTTTACCCTTTTTCCAGCAGCCTTATAGAAGGTTGGAATTCTCCTCAAATTTTTGTTCACTATGCTTTGTAATCAATTTGACTTACTTGTATATATAATAGCAGAAGCTGAGAGAAAGTGGATTCCTACCATTAAGGAGGTGTTGACAAATAGACTACCTATCTAAAATTCAGACGTGTAGATCGTCAGAATCGGATCCGGTACGTTTCCTCCGTTTTTTTAGATTTGGGTATAAAATATTACTTTTTATTGAGTTTTTTTGTTGGATTGGTTTTGATTCCTTTATGTTTCAGGCTATTGGGTTCTCCATGAAAATGTATGTTTTCTCAAATTTTCTATTTCTTTTCCTATTTTGGATTACAAAAATCACTAAGCATTCCCCTGTTTTCTAATATCTGCATACATCGTATTTTTTTTTTTTTTTTTTTTTTTTTAATTTGGAAAATGGGTTTTGCTGTTGATTCATCACCAACAGCAAAACTTTTATCCCTATGGAAAAATATATGGGTTTAGTAGAAGGTAGGCATGTTGCCCCCCCCCCCCCCCCCCCTTTTTTTCCCTATTCAATTACCGTTTCAAATTGTATAAAACTATAGGATTGAATGTTACGCTGATATTTCTTTCTTCTTTTTCAATCTTATTTTAGGTTTTTTTTTTTTTTTTTTGTCGGAACCACATGCATGCAGGGATATAGTCTGGAAGGCTTTCTTTTTTTATAGTTATTTATTTATTTTTTAAATATGGGAATTGAATATGATTTAGGTTTGAATTTCTTGGTTGGATTGGTTTAGATTTAGATTTAGTTATCGGCCATGTAGGAAAAATACCCATTTAAAAAACAAACACCCGTGAAACAAACTTGAAACGCCACACAAAGAAAAACGATGCATCTATTCGGACCCAAAGAAAAACTATGTATCTGTTTCTGTTACCGTGATGTGGCTATATTTCTGCTGCTGCATATTCTGCTTCTGCAGAACAGGTTCAGGATTTTCTGCATAATCTATGCTTACAGGGGGGCTGAGTGTAATATTTGTTACTATTTCTGTAATGTATGTACATGGGTGTATTTCTGCTGCTGCATATTCTGTTTTCTGCAGAACAATTTCAGGATTTTCTGCATAATCAGTTCTTACAGGGTGGCTGAATGTAATATCTATTGCTTTTTCTGTGATGTATGTCCATGGCTATATTGCTTTTTAATATCTGTTGTTGTTTCTGTGTTGTATGTCCATGGGCTATATTTCTATTATCGTATATTTTGTTTTTTGCAAAACAGGTTCAGGATTTTCTACATAATCTGTCCTTACAGGGGGTAATTGTAATATCTATTGATGTTTCTATATTGAATATCCATGGGCTGTATTTATTTTCCTCTAAAATAAAATGAAAGGTATGATAGCATAAATTTTCCTCTTTATTTCATTGTTTAATGAAATCTCTTTTCCATTTGCAATTGCTTTGATTTAGAACAAAAATTTCCTTAACAGCAAAACAAATAAGACTATAGGTGCAAACATTTTATGGGAAAAGAAAATCTTAAAAAAAGAGATTTTAAGAACTTAACTGGAACTTAAAATAAATGGGTGCATTCAAGGTTTTACTTTTAAGGTAGAAAACGTTGGAGGAACTGTTGTCAGGAGAAAGGAAGGAATTGAACAAATGGGAAGTAAAACCTAACTTCAAAACATAGATTTATGACAAAGAACAAAAAATTCAAAAACAAAAACAAAATGAAGATTATCAAATTAACACAATCATAGACTATTATTTTCAAATTAATCATATGGGCCAACATCAAAATGAAGATTATCTATTATGTGACTAATTAGTGAAGGTGAGGGAACAGTGCCAAAAACTAAAATGAAAACTTACTAGGAAATGAAAGAGGAGCCAGTTGGCAGCATTTAAGGGCCTTGATAGCCCTTCTCTTTAACTTATAGCTTCTTTTTTTTTTTTTTTGCTAAAATTTAGTTGACTATAGATTTAATATTTAATTCTTTTGCTAAATGTTTTCTAACTGCAGGTGTTTTTTGATAGGATATAACCGCAAATTGGACATGAATAAATGTGCTATTTTATTGGGTTTAGGCTGGTATATAATTTGTTAGGAATTGACATAGACAAAGAAAAATCTGCCACCATCAAAGAGACAGGCCGTGTACCCGTAACTGGTAAAGTTATTGTCTTCCTTTTTTACTTTTTCCCCCTAAACTACACACAGACATCTCCTTCCATTAGAGAGCGATAGGGAGATTGAAGAAGTTTGATTTTATTAATTTGGTTTTGATTGTCAATTTGTCATATACATACTGCTACAAGTATTGTTTCTTCATGTCTTATTTTTATTTTCTTTTATGCATGTTTTGTCTGATGTTGGGTCAAAATTATGGGAAAAATTAATTGTGTTAAGTTCTTAAAATTTTCTAATTGTATAATATTTTGTTTTGTTTCAAAATTTTAGTTGTGTTATGTTGATCCTAGAGTTTCCAGTGGGGAGATGGAACCGCTGAAGAGAATAGATAGCGCACAATTATAAAGTAATGTGTTCCCCTTTAGTGCTTCTTTTAGGTACTATTTATCTATTTCATTATGTTATTTACCTCATTTGATGCCTTTTCTGTTGTACCATATGATAAAAAATATTCAAAGGTTATTACTTGAACACCAAAAGAAAATTACAGTTTTATGTTTTTTTGTAATTCTTTTTAGCAAGTCAATGTAGTTAAGTTCTGTGATAGCTAATATGCAAGAATAGAAAACACGCAATCCTATTATGTAATTCTCAACTTAAATTACAAAAGGTATCCATCCATGACTAGAGTAACCAACAAAAGCATAACTGCAATTTGATTTTGCACACCAACTTAGAGTCCCATTGAGAATCTCATTTAGAACCTGTAGTTTATCATTATAGCATTACAAAAAAAGTATGGACACGTACTCTCTTAGAGAGAGAACATCACTGTCAGAATCATCAGAACATTTCTCCTTGCATTTTCTCAATTTGGTTCATTTCACTTCAATTCTTGATTTGTTTTGGGTGATAGAGGTTCAACATTGAGCATGTGTTGGGTTAATATCTGTGTTTGTGTTTGTTTTTCAACCATGGCATCTCTGCTAGATGAAGTTAAAAGAGAATTCTAGAAATTCCAATATAGTTGCTTTGTAGATAAAATAGAAAATTTTATAATTGAAATCCATGACAGTTTGGCTATGTAATCCATAGAAAGTTTAGCGGTAAATCCCTATTTCTATCTCCTCATAATCATTTTTTCTCTTCTTGGAAGAATATGAAACTTAATCTTAAAATGAACTTTTAGACTCTAATTCTTGTAGGGCTCCCAAGTTGGAACCCTTCTATATTTTTCTCTATAAAATTGAATTACAATGGCCTTTAAGATTATGTATTTGAAAGTTAGGGGAATCTGATAAGTAGGTTTGGTTTGTTTATGATTTATTTCTTGGTGGCTTTGTGCATTGAGATTAGAGTTTGGATTTTCTCTACAAATTTTTTAATTTGTCATTGAGAATGAATTGTTAGTTCAGTGAATTTGGGTTTGATTTAGAGGTGGCTTGGTGTTTTTGAAAGTATATTCGAAAAAAAAAATTGTGGGTCTATGAATGTGATCTTACATTGGAGATTTTTACTGATTTGGTGGTGGCAGTGGTATTGAACTTGGACTTGGTTTTTTGCCTAAGTGAATTAAACTTATCTTCTAATAAGATTAGATTTTATACTCCAATATTTGTTTCTATGATTGATTACAAGCCACAGTTTGATTTTGGTTTTCTGATCCTCCTTTTCTCATCAACACATATTCTTTTATCTTACTCTCATCTCTCTTACAAATTTCACTATATATAAAAAATAAGTACCCAAAATGCACAGAATATATTCCTTCCATTTATTTATGTGCCATATATAGGGGCTGTCTTATTGTTTGATTTATTTTTTCACTTGATATATCAAAATTTTGTAGATGCAACGACCATTTTTTTGATTACTAATATTACAATTTGACTAGATTGTAATAAAGCTTTGGCCATTTTTTAAAAGCATTTGAGAAAACTGGTAGTAATAATGCATTTATTTGTTTAATGACAGGCATATATTAATTTTGAAATATCAAAGGGTGAGGTTGAATAGATCAAAGAGCTTGATGAGAGACTTATAGACATATTAAAGCATTTGAAGGTCTGGATAAGCTATAAAAAGTTGGAGGTTACTTTTAACTTTGTGCCTAGATAGAATAAACCACTTAAATTTCTTATATTGGTGTACTGTATTAAGAGATTTGAGCTTTTATAGGGCTTTGAACTTCTGTTAATATTCATGTATTATTTAAGGTTTTTTTTTTTTTTTTTTTTTTTTTTGGGTATGGAAACTTCCATCTGGATCTAACATTTCTTTATTGTTATAATTTTTTTAATTATGTTTTAATTACTTGAATTTTTTCCTTGAATTAGAAGCATATAAGTTTGTGAATGTATAAGAAAACTTACTTTGTTCTGTATAACCAAATTTGTGGTCCAACTTGCAATAGATTTTGATTGCAAGGAGATATGGGTACACTTTTTGCAATTTCATATTCTGCCCTGCTGTTACAGCTCCCCATACACTTTCAATAACACAATAAATCTATGTAATAGATTATGATCAAACTTTGCGGTTTATATGCATTTATGATTTTTTTTTTTTAATTTTAAAGTTTTTTATCAAGCTTCTAAGATACATTTACTTTGTGCAGTATATAAATGTTGGGGTTGAACGGAATCTACAAAGGTCTATATTTATTCCTCACAAAAGGGACACGATAGGCGGAAAATAAGAAGGGAAAACAATATTTGGCCGATTGAAAATGAGCAAGAAAAAAAAGAACAACTGAGATATGAAATGAGCATTGAGCACATAACCACACAACAAGCAATGTAAAGGCACATTGGAATTCAAAAGAAAATAAAGTTAGCTGATGCTGAATTAGCATATCAAATGCACTTGGTTGGATTGTTTTAGCTTTAGATATTTGAGTTAGATTTGGTCTTAATTATGGTATTGGGTTTAAAATAAATTTTGTTTTGAGTATTTTGTATTAGATTTGGGTTAAATTAGTTTTTGTTATCTGTCTATGGTGTTTGTAATTAGATTTGTAAATGGAGATATGTGTTGGGTGTGCGCGGTAAAAGTGTGTTTAAATATATTACAAAAAAAAAATTTCTTTCTAATAAATGTAAATAAAAAGGTTCCCGCACATAGTGCGGGTTAAAAAACTAGTGATTATAAAAAAGAAGCTCTCAAATGCTCCGCTCCATTGATTTCAATTCCCAACAGCAGCTTGATCTCATGAGGCCCATAAGGCTCCTTCAACACTAGATCTTGATATTCCCCAGTTTTAAGTTAACGGTAGTCAAAATTTTTAGGAAAGAAGCAGTTACCTGCTTCATCAATCCAAGCAATTGATTCCAGTAAGGTTGTTTGCAAGTCCACTCGAAACATATGCAGAAAATCAAGCATAAAGCATTTGCAGAATATTGTGGCTCACGCAGTCATGCTTAACAAATTTGGATCTTCATTAGTGAGAGAGAGAGAGAGAGGAGAGAGAGAGAGTAGAATAGAGGAAAGATTGAGACTTGAGAGGTAACTGAGATAAGTTGCTGAGTAAAAAATAAAAAAGAAAGATGAAAAGTTAGGTTTGTGTGTCAGCTAATATATACATAAAGATGTGAGGAAATTCATAAGTGGGAAGACGTATGTGGATGAGAAAAAACAAAAGAAAAAAAAATTAAAAATAAGAAGAAAGTGAAATATGGCTGGTGAGGAAAATAGTATAATAAAAAATAATAAAATGTTGTAAAAAGAGTTGGCTTGTACAGTGCGCTTTAGTCAAATTATGAAGCCACTGTCTAGCCTTATTTTTGAATTTATCTTTGTTGCATTAAAAAAATTAATTATTATTTCAATTAAAGTAACAGTAGTTTATGTGAATTGGTAAGATTAATTTTAAAATAACAAGTGTTATATAAATTTTATATTTTTTTATATAAAAAAGTAATAGGATATGAAGTTATATATATATATATATATTATTTTTTTAAGAACAATGAAACACCCTGAAATGGTTCGTCGAAATTGGCCAATACTGAAATATTTCATTCTATTGGACAAACTAAAACGGTATTCATAACATTGATATATATGCTCTATCCTTGCAGTAACATGTAGTCTATAGCTGGTCAAGCTTGAGGTCCTTAAATTGCTTTCTTTTATAATTTTAAGGATTCTTTTCTTCAAAAACAATAAAATATAAAATACCCCAAAAATATTCTATTCTTCAACCTTTTTCTCATAAAAAAAAGGAAAATAAATTAATAAATGTCAAAACAATTAAATTCCAAATAAGTATCAAACATAAGACTAAAAGTTATTTCTTTTCCTGCACCTACCAAGCAAACAAATATGTATGGGATTTATATATGTTGTTAATGTGTTATCTAAGCTTCTAATGATAGCTATTTCTATTTCTACTACCCGTTTTTATTGGAAAACAAAGTATTCTCTGATTGGCCAAAAACGTATTAACTCCTTGTGATGAATTAATTGATTAATTAGCTAAGTTTATTAATTAATCAAATTAACATACAAGATGCGTGGGAGCACAAACAAATCACCAATTATCTAAAGTATGCAGCAGAAATTAAATTGACACGGTGATTTGTGTACGAATAGGGAAAACCTACATGGCAAAAACCCCACCAGCTGATTTTAAGATCACCACTCCCTAGAATCCACTATTATCAAAACAAACGGTTACAAGTAAAGAAATCCCATTACCTTATACCAACCTACAGTTGAACCCTTACCTCAATACCTAATTGGACTTGTTCTGAAGTGACAATCTCTCCTTTCAATGCACGGCTCCTAGTACGTGACTAACCAATTACGCGAATCCCAATATGCGACTTGATCACCAACTTGAGAAGGATGTTGGCTACAAAGTTCTTCAGTTCATCCAGACGATGAAGATCATGAAGTTGCTTGGTCACAAAACCCTACGGTGTACAACATAGTAGCTTCTTCAAGAACTAGGGCAAATTAGGTTTCCAATCACACTTTTCTTCACACTTGTGGAATTGTGCTCTTGTGCAACTTGTGTAACCTTTTACGGCCCTTACAATAATCCTTATATATGTTTAGGGTTGTGAGAAAAGAAAGCCTAAACATATACTCATAGATTGGATTAAAATCAGCCTTGAAAAACTGAATTTCATAAACCTCGATAGATAGCCATCTATCGAGCTAGTTGTTGAGCCACGGGCTTCAACAGCTTTTAAACCTCAATAGATGCTAGCTGTCGAGTTTTAATGAACAAAACTTCTTCACTTGATTCTTGGAAAAACTTACATGGCTTTAACACTTGAACTTGAAACCTTGTTTCTTGAAGCATTAAACACATCCTAGATCTACCCAATTACAAGTAAAGTGCATTTTGTCAAAGGATTAACCAATTATATAAAATGTTGACATATGCTCCTAACATGAAATCACATATGTCCCTAACATTCTTGAATTTGTAACCTATATACTTTTCTTTGTATTGTAGTGGTTGGTGACAGTGGTGTAATAAATATATTTTATATCAATTATATTCTGTTTTATATCAAGAAATACGTGATAGCCACACTATCTCTATATTTTTTTTTAATAAATTTGATAACATTTAAACATTGCTACTATTTTTAAATCTCTTTTAAGTATTTTTAAATATCTTTTACTTGATAACATGACAATAAAAAAATCTTTTGAAAATATTACTACTATATTCTTAAATCTCTTTAAGCATTTTTTTGTCCATCAGACGGATTAGTGACTAGAAATAAATATAATGCAATCAATAGAAGCATTCTTTTTGTAAATTCATCCCTTATATTTAAACATAATGCAATCAATAAAAGCATTCTTTTTCTTTTTGTGCTTAAAACAAATGGAGCGTGGGAGGTTTAAACTGAAGTTCTTCTCATGAAGAGAATCGGACAATGTTACTCAGCCACAAAAATGTTAAGATTTCATTAACACATCATTTTGATTCCAATGAAGAAAAACCACCTACGCAACTTGAACCATGAAGATATAAGAAGAAAAAAAAAAAAAAAAAACAGTTGGCCAAACTCTATCTCGATGACATGTTTATTTTCCAACTTGAGCCCAGTGAACCATAAAATTGACAGAGTCAAATGGAGTAGCTCCAAAGATGCTACTCAGGTTAATACTATTTACTAAAAAAAAAAAACATACGTTCATATAGAACTTTTAGTTGTAACTTTCAAAACAAAATGAGAAGGAAGTTTCTTACCCAATCTAGAAGGGATACAAAGTTCTCATTTGTTCGATATTTCATGTTGTTCTTCCTTGCAACAATTTCCAATGCAATAACTCCAAAACTATAAACATCGGCTTTATAGGTTAAATAGCCCCATAATGCATATTCTGACACCATGTAGCCTTTGCAAGACATACATTTACTATGATATTTGGTTCACTAGTAAAATCTTATGAACTTTTAATTCTAACAAGGTCAACATCGGTCGATTTCAAACTACCAAATTGTGCAATCAACTGTTACACATTTAATAATGTAATTAATACAGCCACCTTATAAGTGAGTTTAGTCTTATTGAACTAGAAGCGATTTTGTTTTCTAAGTGGCAAAGTGGATCATTTCTTGAGTACTAGAGAGATAACGTATTTTAATGGGAGTTTTTTTGCCTCAGGAAATTCTTTTGACTTGTTTTTAGCCCATTGTGAATCAACTATATGGGATATAAATACCATTACTTCATATTAGGGTTTGTTACGTTGTTTAGAGAGAAAAACTATACTGTAACATCTTGTATATTTTCCCTGAATATAGTGAAATCACTACAATTCTGTGGAAGTAGACAAACTGTTGAATCACATAATTTCTTATGTGTGCAATTGCCTTTGTCTTTGATATTTTTCTTTCTTTTTTCTGCCTTTCACAAATCTGCAAATTCGTGTATATGCCCAACATTCTATACTCATTCTAGTGTAGATATTTTATTGCTGCCATATTCTGGAATACTTTTAGGATAGCAACACAACACCACTATCTTATAATATCATAATCTATTCACAATACCTCATATCAAGGTCTGCAAATGTGATGAAATAGAAAAGAGGGAAAAATAGACTGCAAAAGGATGTATAAAGGGGGCAAAATAAAGGAAGGTAGATCACATTGTTCCAGCAATTCTGGTACTAATGTGGGTGTTCTCCTCTTCGTCTAGCTTGGCTAAACCAAAGTTAGAGATCTTAGGGTTGAGGTCTTGGTCAAGCAACACATTAGTAGATTTAATATCTCTATGAACAATTTTAATTGTTGATTCCTCATGCAAGAAACCCAAACCTCTCACTATGCCAACACATATTTTCTACCTTATAGACCAATCCAATTTTAACTGGCCATTCGCAGGACCTAAAATTGATGTTTAGAAACCATTAATGTTTTGCCCTCATTCTTCTATTTTCAACATAATATGCATGGACCAACATGGTGTTGAGGGGGAAATTGATGCCTCTGAATAAAATATGGGGAAGCCAAGCCGAAACTCAACGATGGGCTCTTGAGATGACACCCAAAGTCTTTCGGTGTGGTGAAAAGCCTATCCAAGCAAGAAATAAACGCTGCACCTTGACAAAATAGCAACAAAAGGCCAATAAAAATACTTCAGAATAGTTAATTAGTACGTTAGTAGTCCTATTTTGATAATACAAGAAAAATAAATTCTCTATCGGTAGGGTAAAATTACACTTAGAGTCCAGCAGTTCAATTATTAAACAGATTTAAGAAGGTGTTCACTTTTGGAGGTCCTTGTGTGTCTTGATCAGGGGAATTTATTGTACTTTCAGCCATCATTATATCAATATGAGGGAAGAATTCCATTATTACAAATACATTATATCCTTCAATAGTAAAACAAAAAGTGAAAATTAAAGGTTCCATGGGAAGAAGAAAGGGGTTAATTGGCATGGTGTGAAGGGAGAGAGAGATTCCAAATCAATGTAATAAATGTTGAACTAAGATTTTGGGGAATATATATACATGGCACGAATAGGGTAGTGTGGGCTATTTTTGAGTGGGTATTTAGGCTTGTGGTGGTGTGATGGAGTTAATGCTAGGGTTAAGGCTTTAGTGAGTAAGGGGGTGTTTGTGATTGATTAGGAGGTCTTTATGGGTTGTGAATATGCAGATTAAGGAAAGGGAATGTCTGAGGCTAAGTGAGTGTGGGCTAAGGGGATTGAGTTGTGAGCTTAGGGAGAGCTAAAACACAAGCAAAATGGCAAGCAAATCAGAAATTTCAATGGGAGCCCATGTGTTTGTGCATTAATTAACAAAAGTCTAAAAACATAGGACTGATCAGGGGGCAGAGTATCGGGCTTAATTATCCTAGGATTTGGCCAGAAGTGGGAGATTTGCTTTTGGGGCTACTTTGCTTCTTTGGGTAATATGACACATGGTGGGTTTTTGGGGTGTTTTGCATTAAATGTCAAGATTTTCTGAAGTTGAGTTTAATCAATAGGATTAAGGCAAGTATCAAAGAGGAATCTTAGTGCTACAACTGAGATTTGGACCCCAAGAAGTAGGATTCAACACCCAAAGCCAGGTGTTAAAGTTAAAGCCCATTTAGAGGGTTCTACTGGAGATCCCTTTATGGCCTCCAAACCACATGTTCCCATTTTTTCCCCTTTAGGACTCATGGGCTTGGCACATGAACCATGTCTTGAACGTTTTTGACATTTATAGCATTGATTTGTTGAGATTTGGATAACTTGGTTTCAAATCCCCTTCTGTTGGAGATATAGTCTTGAGGAAAATGATGAAGTTCCATCACCCATTAGACTTCAGCTAATATCACAACCTTTAGGCACTGTTCATGTCAGGTAGAGGGTGAAAGAAAGTTGATGAGACAACCCCTAGTTCATCCTTAGATACTTGGTTCTCTTGTAGAGGCCTTTAGCTGTACCTTGGTCAAAGATGAACAAGGGCTGGTTGTCTATTTTCAATCCACTGCCTCTTGATGGAGTTCTTTGGATTGTGCTTGCTCATGTGGGCTAGTCCCTTTGGGCTAGGTTGTGTTCATCCTACAAAATCGACATCAACAACATTTATTATTAGTAAATATTTTGGGTTTTCATAGATATTTGTAATGGGTCTTTGAGCAATGAGTTGTAATAGGATAAGTTTCAAAATGAATTTGCAAACAACATTTACTATTTTTGAAACTGATGAACTCCATATCATAAGTAATGTTTATGATTTCTAATAATCACATCATAATTTAAATGGTGACCTTGTGGGATTGAATAGTTACCATGAGCTTTGAAGATAAATATTATGGGTATTGTGATGTAAAATATGTTATGAAATGAATATCATAATCTTCAAGATAACTTTCCATGAGCTTTTGATTACAACTTTCCATGAGCTTTTATAAAATGATTGCCCTGGTTTTTTGAGATGACTGCCATAGTAATGTTTAAGAAAAATCATTCATCTTTTAAATGAAATAATTATAACATAATATTTTTGCCAAGCGTTAATAATCTTGGGCTTTTGATAAAATAGTGCCAACACAAATTAGGATTTTGATATTACCAGTGAGAATCGAGCTTTTTGATGTTGCCAGCAAGAATTGGGCTTTTGATGTTGCTAATGAAAATTGGGCTTTTGATATTGCCAGGGAGAACTAGGCTTTTGATGTTGCCAATAAAAATTGAGCTTTTGATATTGCCAGTGAGAACTGGGCTTTTTGATGTTGCCAGTGAGAATTGGACTTTTTGATGTTGCCAGCAAGAGCTGGGCTTTTGATGTTGCCAGTAAGAGCTGGGCTTTTGATGTTGCTAATGGAAATTGGGCTTTTGATAAATAATTTTCCATGGGTTTGAATCATGGGCTTTTGATCATGGGGTTGAATCCCATTGATAAAATAATATTGCCATAAATTTGAATCGTGGGCTTTAATTATGGACTTGAATTCCATTGATAAAATTGTTTTGCCTCGTATTTGAATCATGGGCTTTTTCAAATATTGCTAAGCATAAAAATTCTTGGGTTTTAGAAAGAATGAGATTTTAACTTGCACAATAAATAATTTAGGCTTTACAAAAATATTGGGTCATATAGTGTTTTACATTTGTAGCCCAATTTTGTGATGGAAATGAGAACTGTTGTGGGCTAGCATGGTAATAGTCAAAAATATTTAGGTATGCCCAATAATTTGTTTGTGACATTTGAAAAATAAATAAGTGTTATTTAAATAATATTAGGCGTAAAAAAAAAGTACCCTAACACATAGTAAGGTATGAAAAACTAGCTTACCAAACAAAGCATGTGCAAGGCTATTGTTTTCCATGTACTCATATTCCAACAATAGTTGCTTTCCTTCAATACAACATCCATACAATCTAACAAGATTAGGATGTTGTAAACCAAATGTTGTGCCTATTTCATTCACCAATTTACGGCTTCATTGCTTTGATTTTGATGAAAACTGCTTAACTGCAATTACAGTACCATCAAGTAGAATACCCTGCATCAAGAATAGAAAAAATGCATTCTTTAGCTATGTATTTCATCTTATCTCTCTCTCCTAATGCCAAGGATCAATAAGGAGATTAAAAAGAAAGGATGGAAAAATAAATTGATTCTAGAATAGAAAAAGAGTTATCGAATACGTACCTTGTAAACTGATCGAAAACCATCTTCCCCAATCTTGTTGGCAGCATTGAAGTTATTAGTGGCAGCTTTTTTTTGTCTATATGTAAAAAAACCAGTTTGGAGATCTAATCCTTTTAACTCTGTCAAAGGCATCAGGCTAAGATGTCAGAATGCATCTTATAGTATAACAAGACCAATTTTTTACCAATTAAAAATTCATACCTATTGAATAGTTAGATGACTCTTAAAGAGGAGAAGAAAATTAAATGCTTTTGAAAGGCAGTATATTGTAGTTGAATACACAAGTTGTAAAGGGGGAGAAAAAAGAAAAATATATGAACGAGTACCAACCCCCCCCCCCCCAAGTTTTTAGATTTTATCTTTTACTTCTTTCTCAATCACACGTACTTTATTGGGAATATAAAAAAAATAAAAAAACTAGATGAAATGGTGAAATATTCAATTCATTTATCATAGAATGGGAATAAAATCAGAAGCAATGCCAAATTTTTTTTTTTTTTCACATGATTCCATAGGCTCATTATCATCAAAATTGGGACTCAACGACCCGAATCATCATGCATCATCCCAAATAAAAGTTCATATGCTATGAGCACTGAAATCATGCAGTTTCTTTTAAAGGTGTAATTTGGAATGCTGATCATCTAGGGATAGATAAAAAAAATTGCATTTTCTATACAATGTTCAAACTTCTTGCTACATTTGGAGATAATGAATACTGTCCTTTCTAATATCCACATAAGATATGTACATATTACCATTTTCCTGTGATATCCTCCCTCCCAAACAGCCTTTCCACCAAAAAATGCGCAAAATCATAAAAATGAGGAGTAGCACCACAACTACAGCTCCGACCACAATGGATATCTTCATCTTGCCATCATTAGGGAGACTAAAATCTATAGAAAATAAAAATAACTAAGGACAGTAATTTTAAGATGGTATTCTGAAATATATTTAGCACCATACAGAAAATCCAAAGCAGGATAGAAACAAATGGCTCAAAGAAAAATTGGCATAGCATGGTTATAAAATGATGAAGATGATGATAAAGTTTTTTTGTTGTCATCCATCTCAATGCACTTTAAAATGGTCTTCAGTCTTTTATCTAAATGAAGATACATATGGAGTCTTTTATGTAAATTCCTATGATTCCATTATTCATCAATCTAATCTGAGTGTGGAAGAAATTGGATAGCATCAAGATTCTCAATCTCCAATACAATTACCAGCTTCCATAGAGATAGCTGATATAAGGGGACCATATATTCCTCTCTTTGGGGTAGCTGTTGTTCCTTTCCCAGCCCAATAAAAGCGAATCATCAAAATTTTGTTCGTTATATTTGCTTCAAATTCCTCGACAACTTCTTTATCAACCCCTTGTGTAGAGTTTTTAATATCAAAATTTTTCAATACCAAGTTTTCCTGCAACAAATTAATTCACTTAACTCCTCTACTATAATATAGAGATAAAAATAAATTTGACAGAATACCTGAACATAAATATCAAATATCCACCTCGCAACACTAGAAAATGATCTATTGTCTCTGATTACTCTCCGCAAAGTGAACTTTCACTTTACAAGGTCCATTTGCTAGGCAGGGGGCATAGTATGTGATTGAAAGAGGAGAAAGCCGTGCACTTGTGTATAGTTCAAAATCATTCATTATTCACCAGATACATTATTTGCTATATAGTCATTTGCACTAGTGTTAATACCCCAAATCTTCCAAAGCTACTAAATCCCCAATTCTCCTTCACATGAACATATTTCGCTACACCAGCTGGGTCAACATTTGCTTCATACTTAATGTTTCCAATTGTAGTTGCTTTCCCACCACAATTTATATGCACTGCATACCAATCTACAAAGAAGCAGTACCAAATAAAATACAAGCAGACATAATGGAATAGCAATGAAATTTCCATTTTATTGTTAACTAATTTATGTATTTGTCTTGTACAATATGAAATATTTTGCACGTTGTATGTTTTTAGACCCCTTAAAACACAATTAGATTAACCTAGTAAATTAGCCAAGTGATAAATTAGTCCAAATTTCAGATCTAGGTTAACACAATCATATAATCATATCAATGTAAAGTGCGGAATATAAAGAACACAAAGATATGATGACCCAGGAAACCAAACCGGTAAAAATCTGGGGAGGATTTAACCTAGTTATCCTTAAGGTAAACCTGAATCCACTATGAAAGAATCGAAGTTTTACATTAGCGACTTAGACCACTAACATCCTATTACTACCCACCAGTAGAAACTTATTGACACGACCACATGCAAGCTCTGAGACCACGGACTCCTTCTTTCTTAGATTCTCCAACAAATACAAGCACACCCGCTTGTGTTTCTTTAAACTCTTTAGTGCAACAACTGAATGATCATCAAGCTCTCAATGAAATCTCCTTCTTGATAATCCTAAGAATGTGTGAAGGCAACCACCTCTAGATCTCACAAGAGATTCACACACACAATAGATAGAGCAACCTCAAAAGCGTGGCTAGGGTTTTCCTCTTATACTTAAGACAAAACATAAAACCCTACACATCATATGGGCTTAAGGCTCAGTTGAAAATTCTGCAGAAAAAACAATCTGCACGACTTTTGATCGATCGAGTCTAATTCTCGATCGATCGAGCCAGATAGAATTGCACACTTAAATCTGCAGTTAAACTTGATTCCAACTTTACATAAAACTCCTATACTTTGAGCAAGTCTAAACAAGACTAACAACTCTTTTGATCATGGTTTGCCAACATTACAAAATAGAGTTCTAATACATTAGTTCCTAATTACTTAGAACCTAACAAACTCCCCCTTTGGCAATCCGTGACAAAACACAAACACAATGCTCAAAGTTACAAGTAAAACAACCCTTTACAAACAATAAATCCCATAACAAAAAAAAAATTCAATCTAACTACTATCCATCAATTGCAAGTGTAGGCAGCAACATGACTAAATCAACCTGTATATTTCCTGAAACACTCAACAAACGCATAAACGCATGTGTGGAAAATACAAGTTAAACAAAAATAAATTCTTGATTTCACAAAACACAAAATAAAGACATATATCACGAATAACTCATAAATATAGATCAATAAGCAGTGAAACAAGAAACATAGATAACAAAGTATCTCAAACTATCTCCCCCTATCATGTATAGCCCAAAAAATAATACATCAAGAGCCAAAAAATAAGTACACAATGAAGCACCTAGATACAATCTAATAGCTCCACAAGCTCCGACATACAAAAAAAATCTCCCTCTAACTACAAAAAATCCTCTACAAGTGTACTCCCCCTTTTTGTGATGGAATGCCAAAGGGCAATCAAAAACCATCATCAAAAGGAGATGGTGAAAACGAACGTCAAAGATGCGCCAAATCTGCTCTCAAAGCACGAAGCTCATTAAGCATGTATACCAAAATCTGTCCATGAGCCACCTAAATGGTCATGACAATCTCCAATGTACGACGAATGTCAAAGTCATCCGAAGTACACAATAAATTCTGCTGTATACTCGATTCCAACTTTACATATAAACATACTTTGAGCAAGTCTAAAACAAGACTAAACGTTTTGATCAAGGTTTGCCAACATTACAAAATGAAGTTTTAATACATTTAAACCTAAAGTCTTAGAACCCAACATATTTAATTAAACTCTTTTCTTCATTTTGGAAGGAAATTACAAAAGAGGAATGCATGACTAGACAATTGAACCATATACCTCATCATAATTTGATTTGAATAGATATATTCATATATGATTACCTTTTGAACATGGAGATTCATCTAGGCACTCACGAAGTGTTCTTAATTAGTGAAGTAGATAAAGAATGTCAGTTATCCCAAATAAATTGAAAAAGGAAAAAGAAAAAAAGCAGCGGTGGGAAAAAATATGTTAGCTTATTACCAAAAAGAAAAAAGTTTATTTGGTAAAAGATGGGACAAGAAATTGAATTAAGCAAATATTTTGGCTAAACTAAGAGGATGCCAATTAGACACATAGAGTATATAAGCTCATAGTTGCACTAACCAATAAAGAAAAAAACGTGTTATGTTTTCTAGGATGCCAAACAATATGGCCATGTGTTTTACCCTAATATAGTGCACCTTTTAACCTATTCTAAAAGAAATGGAGAGTGTTCTAGTTTTAGGTGTATACAGAGTGAAGTTCATTATAGATTCACCCATGGATGTTGGCCAAAAGCCAAACCTTGCTACATATAGGGTTATGCGATTTAGTTGCCTAATTGTATATTTGAATTTACTCTACAATTGAACTAGGTTAAGGTTTTTTTTGTGAAGATTACAAGTATTTCAATTGTGTTAGACCACCAAAGTATGGAATAATTCCATCCAATTTGTTGAAGTTGAGATCTCTGCAAGAAAAAAAAAAAGAAGGGTTTATAACTATAAATCTGAACTGAATATAGAAAAAGTTATGACACAAAATGTCTACTACTAAAAGGAATGCAAGTTAAAAACACAATATATTATAACAACTAATTGATTTAGAAACTCATTAATCAATCGAGATAATTATGAGCTTTGATACCACCATCTCCCTCAAATAGTACCCATTTTAGCTTAAGTTTCTATTCTAATTTTTATTGAAATATATATGTGCTCTAAGTTCTAGAAAGTAAAGTATGACCCAAAGTTTAAGTCCGTAAATTTCTATATATTAATATCTAGTTATTATATTTTAAGAGCGTTGTAATTCAACTAAAATCTCTTTAGGTTTCCATACGAAGCCATCCAGGATTTAACTTCCCACTCCTATATTATAATTATCAAATTGTTAAAAACAAAATCTTTTTTTTAGGAAAAAAAAAATCTAGTTATATTCAAAAAAAAAAAAAAAAAAAACCCCCTTCATATATGTACATGTCTATAATATATATGGAAATTCTTCTCTCACACTCTTTATACACTTATCATACACACTCTCTAGGTTAAGGGTTTATCTTGATTATTAGGTTTTTTTTGGATTTTATTTCTACTTTTGTCTTTTATATATATTGAAAGATCAAATGTGTGTGAAAACACGAGCTATTTAGATCCCCAAATTAAAACTTATGGCTCGATTAATTTTACTCTAACTTAAACTAAGTGTGGAATAGAGTAAATGCGAGTGAACAAATAAAATAACTACTCTAAACCATATTCATCAAATATCAACAATAAAATGAAAGCTAAAAGAGTAGGGAAGAAGGATGAAAACACAAGATAACACCGCAATGTGTTATCAAAGTGGAAACCAAAGAACTTGGCGAAAAACCTCTTTGCCGCCCTTCAAGTGGTAAATCGATCCACTAGAGAATAAGTTGGAGTATATGAAGAACAAAAGACCCCGCAAGCCTAATCTACCCCATGTACTTGAGCCCTCCAAGCTCCTACTACCAACTGACTTGATGAAGCCTTATCTTCTCTAGCTCTCTGGATCACGCTATTCAGCCCAATTGCATCCACCAAAAAATGGCTTCTTCCAATGCTTCCTAGCAGCACCAAAACTTCACTTTACACTCAGAATGGGTGTGGTAAGTGTTTGGGCTATCAACCTCTTAAGGATTTGGATATGGAGAGGTAGGAGTTAAGGAAAATCACAAAGGACTGTGTAGAGGATTGTGGGTATGACAATCTCTAACTCTCAAGGGTTATGGCTAGTGTTTTCTCTATGAAAAGCACTCCTCTCAATATGTGGGTAATGATGGTATATATAGTGTGGGTGAAGACATAGTAGAGCAGATATGCCAAAATAGCAAAATAGAATGTTTCACGGGTATCTCGTAGGAAGGCCTTACCCGCGAAATACTCGCGAAAACCAACTATCATAACTCTTCGCATTCCTGTCATGTGCTGTGCACATGGCTTCACTTCGCGAGAAGTCTTCTCGTGAGTTACCCACGAAAACTCCTTTGATCTTCAATGTTTTCTTGAGTCTTCACACTCTCTCTCACACACAACCCATACAATGAAATCCCACATAAAATACAAGGTACATAAGATTAAACAAAATTACAATCAAATTTGGCACAGAATTAAAGCCAACACAAAATAGTTGTAACAACTTTACATATATATATATATATATATATTAATTAACCACTATTATTGATGTATGATTTGCTGGATTTCTCATTTTGGTTTCTGAAAGTTCAAATAGTGTATAAAACACCTTGAACATTTAGACTCCCAATTTACAAATTGCCAATTCAAGCTTATTATCAAACAACATTTGTGCGGAACATGAACATAAGCTAATACAAAATTGATAAAACAATCTAAACCATAAATAATCACAACCACAGCAGTAATTAAATGGCAAAGATAAAGGGAAGAGAGATGCAAACACAAAGACAACACAATGATGTGTTATCGAAGAGGAAACCAAAGTCCTCGACGTAAAACCTTTCCGTTGCCCTCTAAGCGGTCAATAATCCACTAAAGAATGAAGTTGGGATACATGAACAACAGAAGACCCTCTAAGCCTAATCTACCCAGTGTACCTAAGCCCTCCAAGTTTCTTGCTCCAACGAGATTACGTCGAACCTTTGTCTTCTTTAGCTTATCGGATTCTGCTATAACCTATAGCATCAATCAATATCAATCAGTCCCTTCCTAATTGCTTCCCAAGCACCAAATAACCTTCTTATAGATATGGGTATGGTGAGAAAAGGATTTGGCCAATATACCTCTCAAGGATGTAACAATGGAGAGGGTGAGAGTTGAGGAATTTGAAGAGTCACTATGTAAAGATTGTAGATGAATAAATCTTATTTTTCTCTAGGGTTTCTCTCTCAAAATTCTCTCTGAAAGCTCTCTACATTTCGTGGGTATAAGGGGTATTTATAATTGTGTGAGAATGGAATAAGAAGAGTCAGTTTTTCAAAATAGAGCTGGTTGGCGACTTGGCCTCGTGACTTGATTAAGTCGCGAGTTTAAGCCGTGAGCTAACTGAATGGCCAGTCTAGACTTTTTGTCATGTAGTGCTACAATTGGCATGACGGTTCAGCTTCTCTGCATGCTTCACTCGTGTGCATTCTCTGGTGGCTTGCCAGTTGCAAGCCACCTGCGAGATCCAGTCGCGAGTCCCTGCTTCAGTCCACAGTCTTGAGCATTTCTTCACACTCTCTCACACACTACATTTACATGATTCCCACCTAAATACAGTGTTTCTAAGTGCTAAATTACAAGCAAATTAGCACAGAATAAAGCCAACAAACTAGTTGATTAAATTCAACCTTACAGTTTCATTTATGATTGACCGTTGTTTGTCTAGTGGCAGCTCTAGGAATATTTCTCAAGGTGATCATTATTGACCAAAATTTAATAAAAAGAGAACTTCATACATTGACCAAAACACACACACACACATGTAAAATTTGACAAGTTTCTTATTTTAAAATTTTTGCATGATAATTTCATTATTAATGTTGTAGTTATATTTCTTTCAAAAATTTAGTTAGATAAAAAAATTATTGGGATTTTTCTTTTTGTTTGTAAGGACCTAGTATATTGTTAATGGGGCCAAAATTTAAAGATAAAGTTTGGCCACAAACTTAGTTGTAGCCTAAGATTACAACTCTCACTAAACAAATTAACGTGGTTATATATTTTGAAAATTTAACCGTTGAATTGCATGTTTTTTATGTTCTTAAGACACATGTCAAATTTTATGTCAATCGGATGTTATTTATTATTTGATCTATAAACTTAAATTTTTATGTAATTTTAGACTACAAAAACTCAAAATTTAAAGATTTGATTGATGACATAACTATTGATTTTGGATATTCTTGAAATTTGTTGCCAAAATTTGTCCAAAAACTAATTATGTTGGGCCTAAAAAGTTTTAGGGTGGTCACAAATATTTTTTAAGGATAATAAAATTACAAATTTTCAAAATTTATATACAATAATTAATTATTTTTCCAAGTCAGGGTGGTCCTGTGACCACCCTGAACCACATGTGGAGCCGCCAATGTGTTTGTCCAATCATCAGGAGGCTACAATACACTCATTTTCCAGTTAGAGAAGAAAAAAATTAAGAGAAAAAGTGATATATAAAAAAAATAAAAAATAAATAAAAATAGGAGCACTACAAAGTTAAAAGTTGTGTCATGTCTAATATATATGTAGGAATCGGTCCAGAGACACTGGCGGCTCCATGTTAGAGCCAGGGTGGTCACAGGACCACCCTGGCCTGAAGAATAAAAAAATCATTATTATATATAAAATTTAAAAATTTTATAATTATTTTACCCTTAGAAAAATGTGTGACCACTCTAAATTTTTTTAAGCCCAATATAATAAAACTTTGGACAAAGTTTAGCAACAAATTAACTTGGTCGTAGACTAAGGCTACAACTCCACTCAATATTTTTTTTATTGGATATGAATTTTGACAAATCCATAATTAGATTACATTTTTTTTTTTATATCCTCTATGCTTGCTAAACTTCAAGAAGATAAAAGATTAATAGCTTATGTCATCAACCAAATGTTTAAATTTCAAGTTTTTGCAGTCTAAAATTTATGCAAAGAATAAGTTTATGAATCAAATAGTAAATAATATTTGATTAACATGAAATTTGACATGTGTTTTAAGAATAAAGAACATACAACTCAACAGTTAGGTTTTCAAAATATGTAGTCATGTTAATTTGTTTAGTGAAAGTTATAATCTTAGGTTACAACTAAGTTTGTAGTCAAATTTTGTCTTCAAACTTTGTTCCTCTTAACAATATATTGAGCCCTTACAAAAAAAAAAAAAAAAAATCCAAGAAAAAATTTATTTAGCTAAAATTTTGAAAAATATGTAGCTTGCAGTATTGATAATGAGATTATCATACAACAATTTAAAAATAAAAATATTCATAGAAGGAAATTATAAAACTTAATGTTTTTGGGTTTTGTTTGTTTTTTTTGGTTGTTGTCAATATATGAACTTATCTTTTTTATTAGATTTTGTGTTTAATTTAAGTTTTTCATGACCACCCTAGAAAAAGTTCCTAGAGCCACCACTATCCAGAGATATTATAGCCCTTCAACATCCTGCAATGTAAATAAACTTCTTGTTAGCAAAACTGCTGAAAATTTTGTTAGCATTCCAATCCATAGCAATTTACAACAAAATAATGACTTACAATCTTTTCATGCTTTTCATGCTGCTTAAGTTCTTGAAGATGGTTCTGTGTTGAAATCTGGTTCTGATTCAAAGAAGAAGAAGGAAGAACAAAACTAGCAAATCTAATCTATCCGTTACAAATGAGTGGAACACACCGTTTCATTTAATGGTTTTGGACAAAATGCATCGTTTGGATTAACAGGTGGTTATGTGTTGAAGGTCTTGAAACGACGTCGCATTGCTTAGTTCAAGTGTCAGTTGTGGTTGGCGCGAAAGACAGTTACAAGATCAGCTTCTCTTCCTTGAAATCATGGACTCGATCCGTATAGTTGGGAACTACTAATTATTTTGTTATGACCACAGATTTTTGTACTATAAATAGTGAGCAAGGCTTAGTTGTACTATTAAGCAAGAAATAATTTTTAATTCCTAAAGTTTTTCCTCTCAAAATTTTCTCTCTTTCTCCCTCTTTCTTTCTTCTCTCACACATTTCTCTGTTACTCCTTTGATATTGCAACACTCAATTCTGTTCTTAGACTCTTAATCTTTGCTTTAACAAGGAAATTCCCACTATAAGGAATTTCTTCATAAGTTTAGAAATTTTGAACCCTCTCCCACCAAGTCTATGATCCTTCTACATAGAGTTGCACCATCAATTAGTGTTAGTTCTTCAGCAAAACTTGAAAAAGAGAAAGAAGAAAAAAAACACTAATTTAAAAATCACATAACATGAATGTATCCTAGAGATTATGCAGCTCATGAACTGTTGACTCTTTTTTCAAGAACTGTACATTAACTTAAATGGCAGATCTCATAGCTATGTTAAATTACTCAGGATAGAGATGCTAGAAGGAATTGGCCCCTCAAAACCAATATATAGCTTGGATCTCCCTTGAAAGCTATACTTTAAAGAGATTTAGAAAATAAATAATAAAAAAAATAAACCAAAAATAAATAAATAAAATAAACAAAATAATAATAATAATAATGAAAGGGAAAGCACATACAATATCTGAAGCTTTTTCCGACTTCGAAAAAAGTCGGGCATTATTCCAATGAAGTTGTTACTGCTAATTCTACTGCATATGTGCCCCAAAATGGAAACAACATTGAACAAAATACAAACAGTATTAAGAATGCTGCAATCACCATAAGGACTATAATTATTTTTCAAGTAAAACCAGAAAATGAAAAAATATTTTTTTTATCCTCATATTTAGGGTATATGTTCAATTTGGTCCTCATATATATATAAAAGATGATTCTCCTCTTTCAATTGGACTTATATGTGGTTCAAAAATATCCTCATTAATGAAGGATAACTTCATTTTAAAATGTTAGGACATATGTGATTCACTTGTTAGGAACATATATCACTATTTTATGTAATTGGCTAATTCTTTGTCAAAACGCACTTTACTTGTATTTGGATAGATCTAGGATGCGTTTAATACTTCAAGAAACAAAGTTTCAAGTTCAAGTGTTAAAGTCATGCGAGTCTGTCCAAGATTCAAATGTGAAAAGTGTTGTTCATTAAAGCTCAATAGCTAGCATCTATTAAGCCTTAAAAAGCTGTTCTAGCCCGTGGCTTGACAGCAGCTCGACAGATAGGGTATCTATCGAGGTTTATGAAACTCAGAATTTCTTGCTTGTTTTTCATCCAGTCCGTGATTGTATGTTTGAGATTTCTTTTCTCACAACCCTAAACATATAAAAGGATTATTTTAAGGGCCGTCAAAGACGATACAAGTTGCACAAGTGTTGAGCAAAGTTTGTTTAAGCAAATTGTGACTAAAGATAGAATTTGCCCTAATTCATCTTTCTTGTGAAGAAGCTGCTATGTTTGTGCATCGTAGGCTTTTGTAACTAAGGAGTTTCTCGATTTTCATCGTGTGATAAACTGAAAAACTTTGCAGCCAACAACCTTTTCTAGTTGGTGATTGAAGTCGCGTACTGGAATCCGCGCAATTAGTTAATCACGTATTGGGAGCCGTGCATTAAAAGGAGAGATTGTCACTACAGAACAAGTCCAATTGGGTATTGGGGTAAGGGTTTAAATGTAGGCTGGTATAAGGTATTGAGATTCATTTACTTGTAACCGCTTGTTGTGATAATAGTGGATTCTCAAGAGCTGTGACTTTAAAATCACCCGGTGGGGTTTTTGCCGTGTAGGTTTTCCCCATTCATAAATAAATCACCATGTCAATTTAATTTCCGCTACATACTTAGTTTAATTGGTGGTTTGTTTGTGCTACCACGTACTTTGCATATTAATTTGATTAATAAACAAACTTGGCTAATTAATCAATTAATTATCACAATGGGTCGATATGTATTTGGCCTATCAAGTGGTATTAGAGCAGGCACACTCTGATTAGGGTTAATCTTTACTGTTTGATCCATTGACTCCTATTTGTCACGGATAGAGGATAGTCTCTCATTATACCTCATTTATTTTATGGCACTAACTATGCATACTTACTTTGCATGTTAATTTGATTAATTAACAAACTTGGCTAATTAATCAATTAATTATCACAAGGGATCGATATGTATTTGGCCTATCAAGTGGTATTAGAGCAGACACACTCTGATTAGGGTTAATCTTTACTGTTTGATCCATTGACTCCTATTTGTCACAGATAGAGGATAGTCTCTCATTATACCTTATTTATTTTATGGCACTAACTATGCATACTTACTTTGCATGTTAATTTGATTAATTAACAAACTTGGCTAATTAATCAATTAATTATCACAAGGGGTCGATATGTATTTGGCCTATCAAGTGGTATTAGAGCAGGCACACTCTGATTAGGGTTAATCTTTACTGTTTGATCCATTGACTCCTATTTGTCACGGATAGAGGATAGTCTCTCATTATACCTCATTTATTTTATGGCACTAACTATGCGTACTGGAAAGTATGCATGAGAGATTTCTTGCAGTCTCTAGATGAGAAAGTGTGATAAGTTGTGGAGATAGGCTGGACCAAGCCAAAGGAAGTGCTGGCCAATATAACTATATATTCTTGCATTTATATGTGTGTTATATATGTTATCTGATTGTGTGTTGGTAGGATTGGATTAGGCTGAGCCCATGATGCAATATTTCTTTGCATGTCACATGCTCATGCATTTTCATGCATACGTCCTTTACATTCTATATATTTTTATATATTTGAACTGTTTTGGGACTTTTTAGAGTGTTTCTTTCTCCCCCCACCCCCGCCCCCCCCTCACTCTCTAGTTTACGTTAGTGTGTCATGGCACCAAAACAAAAGTCTACTCCATTTCGAAACCTTTTTCGTTCTGGGGCATCCACTTCGTTTGATCCTACTCCTTCTGTTCAATTCTGTGATGAGGATGCCTAAAAGGACTTCTCGAAATGCCAAGTAATTTTGTTGTACTTCTCCAACATCGACCTACACACTGTCATTCATAGTCGGGGTTGGGAGTCACTGTGTGATGTCTCGATCAATTGTCCATCCATGCTGATCCAAGAGTTTTACTCCAACATGCATGGATTTGATTATTCAGTACTTCTTTTTGTTACTCGTGTTCGAGGTACGCACATAGTTGTCACATCGGATATTATATCCGATGTGCTCCATGTCCTGAGGGTAGAGCATCCTAACTACCTCGATTGTAAGCGTCTGAGAACTATGTCCAAAGACAAGCTTATTTCTGATTTTTGTGAGTGTCCCTCTGATTGGGGCGATCGTCAGTTTACTCCATGTTCGACCTTTGCTAAAGGTCCTAGATTCATGAACATGGTTATGACTTTTGTTCTTCATCCTCTTTCTTATTATAACTCTATTACCAAGCCCTGTGCTCGATTTTTTCTTTCTTTGTTAGAGCATCTCACTATAGATTTTCTCTCTCATTTCATTCTTTCTATTATAGATGTCTATAGGGATTCGGCATCCCGTGATAAGCTCATCTTCCTTTCGGCTATCAAGAGGATCTTACACCTTTTTTTTTGTTCCCTTTCCCATTTCCGACCACTTTCACATTATGTGTGCCATTGACGCCACTACCGTTAAACGGAGCGAGGCATAGTTTCATTCAAGGCGGTCCGGTACGACAGCTCCTCCCACTCCTTCAGGTCCATCCACCTTCGCTCCGTCTACTTCAGCAAGAGGTGTGACTCTGGATGCGATCATGGCGCAGCTTCAATGCATGGATGCTTGCCTTGATACACTATCTACTGAGTTGTATCAGGTGAACACCCATGTCAGCCACATTGTTAGACGGCAGGCTCTCCTTGGTGGCTTTGTGGAGTCTCCCTCTCCTCCTCCTGAGGCATCTGAGACATTCGAGGATGATGACAACTCCAATGACGACGATGATGATAAAGATAGAGATGCTAGCTCTTCCAGAACTAACGAAATGCCTACTTGACACTCTTACCCTTTGTCACTCAAGACAAAAAGGGGGAGTAGTTTTGGTTATGAGAGTAGTCATAGTTAGGGGGAGAGCTAGTATAGGAAATTTTTGTTAGGGGGAGAGTGCACATTGAGGGATGTAGTGAGGACTTGATGTATTTTTTTTTTCTTTTCTTTCTATTTGAGATATATTATTCTTGTACATGGGTCTTGTGACCATTATTGACATACATTGTTCTTATATTCCTTATATAGTAATGTATGTTTTTCTTTTCACCTATCTCTCCAGGTGTTGTTTCTTTTCTTTCTTTATACACATGTTTCTTATATTATGTATGCAATCTATTATTTTTCTTTCACACTAAGATGCCATGATGAGTTTTGTTTAAAGTATTTCAGAAATATAGGTTGCCAAAGTCTTTCTTGCCATAGACTCTCTTCTTGCAAAGCTTTTCAAGAGTTTGTGTTAGGATAGATTTTATTGTATTCAACAAGTGAATATGAGTTGAGTGATTTATGACTTCTCTCATATTTCATTTGTTAGTTGTGATTTTGTCATGGATTGCCAAAGGGGGAGATTGTTAGAACATATGTGATTCACTTGTTAGGAACATATGTCACTATTTTATGTAATTTGCATATCTTTTGACAAAATGCACTTTACTTGTATTTTGGTAGATCTATGATGTGTTTAGTACTTCAAGAAACAAAGTTTCAAGTGTTAAAGCCATGCATGTCTGTCCAAGATTCAAGTGTGAAAAATGTTCATTAAAGCTCGACAGCTAGCATCTATCAAGCCTTGAAAAGCTGTTCCAGCTCGTGGCTAGACAGCAGCTTGACAGATAGGGTATCTGTCGAGGTTTATGAAACTTTGAATTTCTAGTCTGTTTTTCATCCAGTTTGTGATTGTGTGTTTGGGCTTTCTTTTTTCACAACCCTAAACATATAAAAGGATTATTTTTAGGGTTGTCAAAGGAGACATAAGTTACACAAGTGTTAAGCAAAGTTTATTCAAGCAAATTATGACCAGAGACATAATTTGCCCTAGTTCATCTTTCTTGTGAAGAAGCTGCTGTGTTTGTGCACCGTAGGATTTTGTAACCAAGGAGCTTTTCGATCTTCATCATGTGATGAACTGAAAAACTTTGCAGCCAACAACTTTTTCTAATTTGTGATTGAAGTCGCATTGCATATTGGGATCTACGCAATTGGTTAGTCACGTTCTAGGAGCCGTGCATTAAAAGGAGAGATTGTCACTATAGAACAAGTCCAATTGGGTATTAAGGTAATGGTTCAACTGTAGGTTGGTGTAAGGTACTGGGATTCTTTTACTTGTAACCGCTTGTTGTTATAATAGTGGATTTTCGGGAATGGTGACCTTAAAATCACCTGATGGGGTTTTTTCTATGTAGGTTTGCCCCATTCATAAACAAATCACCGTGTCAGTTTAATTTCCGCTGCATACTTAGTTTAATTGGTGATTTGTTTGTGCTACCATTTACTTTGCATGTTAATTTGATTAATTAACAAACTTTGCTAATTAATCAATTAATTTGTCACAAGAGGTTGATACGTTTTTGGCCTATCAAGAAATGGGGTCATAAATGTTAAATAACAAATTTCATTTTGAATTCAAAAAATGAATTCCTAAAATTTAGGATTTTTTTTTCCTTCACATTCAAAAAAGAAATTACAGTTACTGCTTATCTCTAAAGTTTATCCTTTTTATTTGTTTCAAAATAAAAATATATATATTTCTGAATTATAATAGATACAAATTATTAATCTTTACCCAAAAAAATAAAAGAGCTTGTGCTCAGAGGCTAGTGTGTGTGTGTGTGTGTGTGTATATATATATAATAGTCATTTTGGTCTTTTAGATTTGAAATTGAAGCCTACAGCTCCAACTAAGTACACATGTCAGTTTTTTAGAGTAGTTTGAAGATTAAAACTTCAACTAAGTTTGTAGTCAAATTTTGTCCATAACAATATACTTTCTAATGTTGTATTACTACACATAAACAAGAAACAATGAAGCGGTGGTACTTTCTAGCAATTCAATGAGTTTTATTGCGGCTTATCAATTTCTTCGGGTTTGTTGATGTGTATGGTTAGCAAGAAAGAAAGTGAAAGTAAAGAAAAAGAAAACTTTAGTGTTTTTATAAAATCATTTTAAGTTTTTTTTTCTTAAAAAATAATCAATTTTTTTTTTTACTGATCTAGAATTTTTTTTTTTTTTTTTAGATGCTGACATGATTTTTTTAATAGTAATTAAGTAATTTTTATTATTTTTTATTAGTGAATACTAAAATCTTATGTTCCAATTTATGTTCCACTATGACCCAATCCTGGCTTGTTAATTTTGATAAAAATTTCAATTCTCAACTCCCACTTTGCTTTATCCATTGATGGACACAATTTGGCTATGTTACTAATATTTTCCCAGGACCTCTGACTGGCTCCTACAAGTATTTTACAACTGATTATAAGACAAATCCACATGGTGCTGAATTTTGTGCGACCCTACACTTTTTAAAAAAATACAAGGTCCTCTAGATCTTAAGTGGCAATATGACAAGGAAGGTGATGTTCTTACTAGGCAATGGTTTGTTAAATGGCGGGACAATTTCTCCCATACCCAAGATGTTATTGATAATGTTGTCCTGGAATTTCCTAGTGCTACTCAAAGCATTGTTAACACTATTGCTCATGTCAAAGCTCAAGCTTTGGCTTAGCCCCCCTGTTCAAGCAGCCATGCCTTAAGCCACTGCACTTGTTACCACATCTGCAACTAAACCTACTATGACTTCTACCAAGACCAAAAAGAAAAAGTATACCTTTAATGGTCTCAGCAAATCTGACATAATTTCTCTGTTAAAACAAAAATTGAAGGGTGAGGAAGAAGCTACAAATTCTAACTGAGGAGATGAGGAAGATGATGAAAAATTTGAGGCATCCTCTGAAGCCTCTGTTGCTAATGATAATTCTTATTACCCCTATAATTAGGAATTATTTCGTCATGATGAAGCTTCCACACCAGATTTGTGTGCGAATTAACTTTGTTGGCATAAGAAGCCAAAAGGGCTAAACCCAAAGCTGCATTAATTCCTTGGTAAAGTTGCACCAACTCAACTCATTCTATTAAAGCTATTTTGATTCCCGAATAAAAGATTGGCTCTTGATCTAGCTATTCCCCACGAGGGATGATTCCCTCTCTAGACAGCACATGCATTTTTGACCTAACATTTACTGTTCACCCAAGTTCTTAGTTTCAAATTCCCTATAGTTTCTAAGCTACCTCTAGAAGGTCCCAAGCTTGTAACCCTTTTCCAATTACAGGTCATATCTTTGTATCTATTATTGCCTCCTGTAAGTGTTTTAATCTATTATTGAAATTGTGTTAAAATGTCTACTATTATTATTTTAAGCTCTTCAACAAGCTTTTTATTTTAAGTTAAGCTTTTTATTGTTATTATTTTAAGCTCTTTTGCGTCTTTATGGTGTGTGTGTGTGTGTGTGTGTGTATATATATATATATATATATAACCCATTTGGCCACATTTGATTAAACATCTTTAATGCTCTTGAGTCTAACAGCTCAAAATTATACTTAAGTGTCCATTTGGGAATGGCTTATTAGCTAAAACTGAAAACGTTTTGTTGAAAGTACTGTAGACAAAGGTAAAAGTTAGCTGAATAGTACAGTGGAACCCATGATTAGTACCAAAAAGTGCAATAGGACCCATAAATAGTAACAAAATAAGCTAATATTAACATTTGATGATTTGAAATATATATTTGTAATATTATATTTCCAAGTGTTCGTTTTTAGACCCCTTAAAATACAAGCAGATTAACCTAATTAATTTGCCAAGTGATTACTTAGTCAAATTATTCAGATCTAGCTTAATGCAAAAATATCATATCATGTAATGCAGCAGAAAATAAATAACATAAAGATATGATGACTCAAGAAAACCAAACGAGTAAAAAAACCTAGGGAGGATTTAACCTAGCTATCTTCAAGGTAAAACAGAACCACTATGAAAGAATTGAAGTTTACACAATAGCGACTTAGACCACTAACATCCTATTACTACATTGAGTAGGAAACTTACTACCATGACCACGTGACAGCTCCAAGTCCACAGACTACTTCTTTCTTGAATTCACAGCAACTACAAGTACTCCCACTTGTGTTTCTCTTTAAGCTCTTTATGCAGCAACCAAACCGATCATTAAGCTCTTGACATAATCTTGATTCTTGATAACCCTAAGTATATGTGAAGGCAAACACCTTGACATCTCACAAGAGATTCACATACACAACATAAATGACAACACTAAAACGTGGCTAGGGTTTTCCCTTTTATACTTAAGGCAAAACATAAAAACCTACATGTCAAACGGGCTTGGGCTGAGTTGGAAATTATGCAGAGAAAACAATCTGCATGAGCTTTGATCAATCGAGTCTAATTTTCAATCGATCAAGCCTTGCAGATTTACACAATAAATCCTGCAGTACACTCGATTCCAACTTTACACATAAACACACTTTGAGCACGTCTAAAACAAGACTAAACATTTTAAGCATGGTTTGCCAACATTACATAATGAAGTTCTAATAAATTTAAACCTAAAGTCTTAGAACCTAATAAACTCCCCCTTTGGCAATCCGTGACAAAACACAAAATAAACAAAATGCTCAAAGTTTACAAAAATTAGCCCATTACAATAACATTGCCCAACACAAAGAAATTCAACCTAACTACTATCTATTAGTTGCAAGTGTAGACAGCAGCACAACTGAATCAACCTATATATTCCTGAAACACTCAACAAACACATAAATGCATGTATAGAAAATACAAGTAAAACAAAATAAATTCTTGATTTCACATAACATAAAATAAAAGATATATATCATGAATAACCTCATAAATATAAATCAATAATCAATGTAACACAATGTGAAACAAGAAACAGATATAAACATCATAGTATCTCCCCCTATCATATACAACTAAAATAAAACAAAATAAATCATGAGCCAAAAAAAAAAAAAGAACAAGATGAAACACCTAGATTCAATCTAAAGCTCCATAGCAACTCCAAAATATTAAAATCTCCCCCTATCAACAAACTCTCCATCCATATGTACTCCCTTTTTTTGTGACGAATTGCCAAAGGGCAATTATGACTCATCATCAAAAAGAGGTGGCGGAGGTGACCGTCTAATGCTCGCCAAATCTGCTCTCAAGGCCTGAAGCTTGGTAAGCACATCCACCAAAAGCTGACCATGAGCCACCTAAATGGTCATGACAATGCCCAACATACAACGAATGCTCGAATCATCCAAAGTAGAAGGTGGAGGAGCAGCAGCAGCAACATTTGGATCAACATACACCTCAGCTGTAGAATCACCTGAAGAAGAGGGAGGACGAAGTGCGACACCAGAAGACGACTCAACTCGAGGGCGTTTAGAGCTTGCTCTCATTTGCGTAGCCCTTTGCCTAAGGAAGGTAGCACCTATAGGAGCTATAATATGAACAAGCTTAGATGCAAGAAACTCATCTAATCCTAGATGTAACAAAATCCTATGTACGAAAATGGGGAAAACCAACCCATGCCCAGTAGAACTACTCCTATGAACCTCTACCAAGGATCGAATAAAAAGATGAGGAAAACTCATAGGAGCATCCATCACAAGAGCACACAAAAATGCACATCTCTCCAAAGGAATGATGTGCAAGTGAGAGATGGGCTAGATAAAATGGCATGAAATCCAGAAAAAGAGATAATGAATCTTGGTCAACTCGTGAGAGGTGATCCGAGGATCAAAACCCCACCGGATAGAAGACCTAGTAAGATATGACATAATGTCATCCAAATTAGGGGTCTCATCATAGGGATAAACAAGCTGTCGTACCAAAGGTACTCCTAGAGCAAAGACCACTACTGAAGGAGTAATGATGTACTCTACACCTCTTATTCAACTCATCACATACTGTGTGTTGGAATCATTGGAGTAGGCTGAGAGGTTCGAGTAGAACTCTCTGATCAAGTTAGCTGAAGGGGGATGAGAAATGTCCATCAAAGGAAGCCAACCCCTACACCCAAAGTTTCTCCAAATCTCACCATCTAACTCATCTAACATGTTTTTCCTTTCAGCCTGATAGGCCAAAAACAAATTGACCCCTCGTGATAAACTAATTTATTAATCAGCCAAGTTTATTATTTAATTAAATTAACATGCAAGATGCATGATAGCATAAACAAATCACCAATAAACTAAGTATGTAGTGAAAAATAAATTGACATGGTGATTTGTTTACGAATGGGGAAAACCAACATGGAAAAAACCCTATCGGTTGATTTTAAGGTCACCACTCCTGAGAATCTACTATTATTAAAACAAGCGGTTATAAGTAAAGGAATCCCAGTACGTTATACCAACCTACAGTTGAACTCTTACCCCAATACCCAATTGGACTTGTTCTATAGTGACAATCTCTCATTTTAATGCACGTCTCCCAATACGTGACTAACTAATTGTGCGGATCCCAGTACACGACTTCAATCACCAACTAGAGAAGGTTGTTGGCTGCAAAGTTCTTCAGTTCATCACACGATGAAGATCAAGAAACTCCTTGGTTACAAAATCCTACGGTGCATAAACACATTAGCTCCTTCACAAGAAAGATGAACTAGGGAAAATTTTGTCTTGGGTCACAATTTGCTTGAACAAACTTTGCTCAACACTTGTGCAACTTATGTCACCTTTTACGATTTTTAAAATAATCCTTTTATATGTTTAGGGTTGTGAGAAAAGAAATCTCAAACATATAATAATGGATTGAATGAAAAATAGTCCTGAAAAAATGAACTTTATAAACCTTGACAGATACCTATCTGTAGAGCTGTTGTTAAGCCATAGGCTAAAACAACTCTACAAGTCTCGATAGATGATAGCTGTCGAGATTTAATGACAGACACTTTTCAGACTTGAATCTTGGACAGACTTGCATGGCTTTAACACTTGAACTTGAAACAAGGTTTCTTGAAGTATTAAACACATCCTAGATCTACCCAAATACAAGTAAAGTGCGTTTTGTCAAAGGATTAGCCAATTACATAGAATAGTGACATATGTTTCTAACAAGTGAATCACATATGTCCTAACAATCTCCCCATTTGGCAATCTGTGACGAAACCATAACAATCAAATGAACATATAAGAGAATTCATAAATCACTCAACTCATATTCATTTATTAAATACAATAAAATCTATCTGAACACAAACTCTTGAAAAACTTTGCAAGAAGAGAGTCTATGGTAAGAAAGATTTTGACAACCTGTACCTCCGAAACACTTTAAACAAAACTCATCAAGACAACTTTGTGTGAAATAGAAATAATAGATTGTATACAAGTATAAGAAACATGTGCATAAAGAGAGAAAAGAAACAACACATGTAAGGATAGGTGAAAGAAAAACATACATCAGTATGTAAAGAATATAAGTACAATGTATGTCAATAATGGTCACAAGACCCATGTACAAGATATAATGTATCTAAAATGGAGAAAAGAAAAAGATACAAATAATCCAAAGATACAATAATCCTCACTACATCCCTAAAAAAGAACACTCCCCCTGACAAAAATCTCTTATGCTAACCCTCCCCCTTACTATGACTACTCTCATAACCAAAACTACTTCCCCTTTTTGTCACGAGTGACAAAGGGTAAGAGTGTCAAGTAGAGATCTCGTCATTGTTAGGTGAGCTAGCATCTCCATCCTCATCATCATCACTATTGTCGGAGTTGTCATCATCCTCAAATGTCTCAGATGCCTCAAGAGGAGGAGAGGGAGACTCTACAAAGCCACCAAGGCGAGCCTGCCGTCTAGCAATGTGGCCGACATGGGTGTTCACCTGATACAACTCAGTAAAGAGTGTATCAAGGCGAGCATCCATGCACTGAAACTGCGCCATGATCGCATCAAGGGTCACACCTCCCACTGAAGTAAAGAGAGCAGAGATGGATGGAGCTGAAAGAGTCGGAATGGCTATCAATTCGGACCATCTCAAGAGAAATTGCGCCTCACTGCGTTTAACGGTACCAGCATTTATAGCACCTATGATAGGAAAGGGATTGGAAGAGGGAAAATGAACCTCAAAATGGCGTAAAAGCCTCATGAGAGCTGAAGGGAAGATGAGCTTATTACGGGTTGTCGTATCCCTATGGACATCTATAATAGACAGAATGAAATGAGAGGGAAAATCTATAGTGAGATGCTCTATCAAAGAAAGCAAAAATTAAGCACGAGGCTCAGTAATAGAGTTATAATGAGGAAGAGGGTGTAAAAAAAAAGTCGTGACCATTTTCAAAAATCGAAGTCCTTTTGCAAAGCTCGAACAGTAAGTGTACTGGCGCTTACCCCAATCGGATGGACGCTCACAGAAAGCAGAGATGAGCTCATCTTTAGACATTGTCTTAAGACAATCACAACTAGGGTAGTTAGGAAACTCAACCCTGGGGACACGGAGCACATCCGCAACGATCTGCAGTGTGACGACTATGCGTGTACCTCGAACGCTAGTAATGAAATGAGGTACTGAATAATTGAATCCATGCATTTTGGAGTAAAACTCCTAGATCAGTACGGATGGACAATTGACCGGGGCGTCACACAGTGGTCTCCATCCCCAAATGTAGATGATAGTGGGTAGGTTAGTGTCGGAGAAGTCCGACAAGATTACTTGGCATTCATAATGAATGCCTCACAGAGAAAAGTTCTCAAAGAAGTCCGATTTGGCCTTCTCATCACGGAACTACACAGAGAAAGGAGTAGTGTTAGAAGAAGAAGATGCCCTGGAACGAAGAGGGTTCCGAGATGGAGCAAATTTACGTTTGGGTGCCATAGAAGCAGACTAACATAAACAAAGAGAGGGAGAGAGAGAGAAGACAATCAGAAAAGTCCTAAAACAATTCAAAATATGTCAAAGAATATATTGAAAGGAAAGAATGTATGCATGGGAATGCATGAACATGTGACATGCAATTTACAAAGCATCATGGGCTTAGCCCAATCCAAACCTAGCCAACAGAGAAAGGAGTAGTGTTAGAAGAAGAGGATGCCCCGAAACGAAGAGGGTTCCAGGATGGAATAGATTTACGTTTGGGTGCCATAGAAGAAGACTAATGTAAACGGAGAAAGGGAGAGAGAGAAAAGACAATAAAAAAAGTCCCAAAACAGTTCAAAATATATCAAAGAATATATTGAAAGGAAAGAACATATGCATGGGAATGCATGAACATGTGACATGCAATTTAATAAGCATCATGGGCTCAGCCCAATCCAAACCTACCAGCACACAATCAGTTGCACACATCTAAATGCATGACAATACTGTTATAATGCTCATGAGATGCAATGCATGAAGTTTTTAAGATAAAATCTTCAAAACCTATCCCAAAAACTTGAATAAGCTTGAAGAATCCTTGAGGAAGAGGTTAAAAGTGAGTGAGAGAGTTTTTGGGGGGTGGAGAGGCTAGATAGATCGAGAGAGATTGAGAGAAATGAGATTAGAAAATGCGAGCGTCCCTTATATAGCCATCAGTAAATCTCAATAGATTGAGAGGTGTCGAGGATCTGTCGAGCTTTAAAGGGTTCAACAGAAGCATCTATCAAGCATGTGTCCAAGGCAAAAGGAAGATCGATGGATCGAGGATCTGTCAAGAAGCTATCGAGGGGACAAAAACTTTCTCAATCGATCCACCTAGCTATCGAGAGGTGTCGAGATTGCAATAAAAAGCAACTAAAGAGCTCAACAGATAAGCCAAGTATCGAGAGGTGTTGAGGATCTGTCGAGGTTGCTTTAAAATAGTTTTTCAAGAAAGGAAAAACATAGATATGAATGCAATCAAACATGCAACTCAACGAAGGATCCAAACAACATTTTAAACTCTCAAAACATTTTAAGCATATAGATCCCAAAAACACACACACACTAAACACATCTAACCAATTTTATATTTCTAAAACAGGTTAAGATATTTTAGTGAGCATACATTAACATATGTAAACCTTGTGATGGCCAAATCACATTGTACCTGGACATGTATCAAGAGTAGCAAAGACTATTGCATGTTGTGTGTGAAAAACATCACAAGATTGCATAGGTGTCTACATGTTATGACGATTTGAAATATGAGAAAATCACTTTAACTCACACACAATCATAAATATTTGATGGGGACTATCACCTTCGAGGTACATCCTACAACTCCCAAATCTCCTAGAAGACATGCTTACAATCATACTTAAAGCATTTTGATTCTTTTTGCTTTTTATTTTTCTTTGCTTATTTTCTTTTTAAGCAAATCATGCATGGGTATATAAGAGAGAGAAAAGAAATACCTAGTGATGTTACGCTTTTGACATTGCACTTTTACTATGCCGAAGCATACAGATGTCATTGACATTGCACTTTTGCTATGCCCAAGCATACAAATGTCATTACATGATTGGCAGGCAACAGTGATGAGATGGTTATTTATAAATTTCTCTTAGGATTTTCTAGTCCTTCCCATCAAAAAGAGTGATACGAGTGTTAAGTACAAGAGATAACTTAATCTTACTCATCACAAACACGAGCCACAAAGCTCACTTGCTTAGTTGTGCATAGAGATGCTCATCTAAGCTACAAACAATACAAAGTTTAGAAAACTTTGTTTCAATGGCCATCCAAGGTACACAAGTACCAATGTGCACATAACACACATTGTTTTTGTATTTTTCAATTTTTATTTTTATTTTTATGAAAAACAAAAATAAAGCAAAACTGAAAAATAAACGAATAAAAACATGTTAAACAAAGCAAAGCATAAAACTAGACTGACTCAAAACAATAAAGCAAAACACTCAAGTAATGCAAACAAAAGCAAGAAGAGAAGAGAGAAAAAGTGACATAATCACTTGGAGCCCTTTTCCTTCCACACCTTGGAAGAACCTTTCCTTTGAGTAAACCCTTGAACCGGCGATGAGGGGGAAGAATTGAAATCGTTCAAGTTCGAAAGGAACATGAGGGCTTTGAGAAGATCTTCAAGAGAAGTAAAAGAGGATGGAAACTGATTCTGGTTTCCCAATGCTATCATGCCATTGCTCTGTTGAGTGGCTAACCACTTATAGCAATTAGGTCAAGTATGACCGGCTGCTCCACGGTGATGACAAAGATGCTGCTTCTTCTGTTTAGGATTTTGAGAGTTAGCCTTCTTAGCCCTAGGGGTTTTAACTTCTTTCTTATCAAGCTTAGAGGGTGCCCCTAAGATACATTTACCCTTGTCTAAGTTCTCACTAGCTAATTCAGTCTTAAGATCATTGTTCTCAATTTTAACATTATTAGCATGAGGAACAAAAACAGTAGTACTAGCAGAATCAATACTAGAAAAAGAGAAATCATACCCTAAACTGGTTTGATTAGAAGCAGATTTTTGAAGATTGAGCATCTCATTGAGCTTAGCGCTTGAAGTCCTTTCCAGCTGAGCTCTGACTTGGAACAGTTCTGCCTCAAGTTTCTTGGTCTTCTTAGCCAAGAAATTATTCTCAAACCTCAGTGCTCCAATAGTTTGATTGGCTTTATCAAACTTTGTGGAAAGCTCTTCTCGTTCCCACTCTACATCAGTAAGCTTCTTGGTGGTCAACATATACATCTTCTCATGCTTTTCTGAGACCTTATGTAATTTTGCAAAGGCTGTGTGGATGTCATCTTATTCATCCATCTTCTCAAACTTGGATTCCACCAATTCCTCTTCTTCATCCACGTCTTCAACAATCTCTTCAGTAGGATTGACAGTGGTAGTGAAGGCATTCAGGATTCCATCATCTTCATTGTTAGAATCATCCTTAGGTTCGGTGTCACTCAATGTAGCAGCAAGTGCCTTGCTCTTCCCAATGGTCTTGAGATATGTGGGGCACTCCTGATTCATATGTCCAAAGCCTTAACACCCGAAGCACTTTGGTCCTGAGGGAATAGTGTACTGACCGCCATCCCTAACATCCTTCTTCCTTTTGTCTTGGCTCTTGAACTGAGAAGAACTGGATTGCCTACGATCCTTGTTGAAGCCCTTCCCATTTGCATTCTTCATGAGTTTCTTGAATTGCACAGTGATGTAGGACTTCATCTTAGAATCTTCATCGTTTGAAGACTCATCAATATCACTACTCTTGGCCTTCAATGCCATGCTCTTGCCTTTACCCGACTTGCCAACTCTTGTCAAACCTCACTCATAGGTCTGCAAAATACTAACCAGCTCTATCAAAGGAATCTTGTCGATGTCCTTTGAATCCTCAATAGCAGTAATCATGACATGGAATCTCTCAAGTAGAGATTTGAGCACATTTCTCACAATCTTGGGTTTAGGAATTGTTTCCCTAAGATTGAAAGTTGAGTTCACTATGTCCTTGAGTTTGGCATAGAACATATCGAACAACTCATCCTCCTCCATCTTGATCTCTTCAAAGCTTGTAGTGAGCCTCTGAAGCTTCAAATCCTTAACAGCCATAGTTCCTTCATAGGTTGTCGGGAGAATGGTCCATGTTTCCTTAGCAGTTTCAATGGAGGATATCTTCTTAAACTCCTCATTAGTGACCGCACTGAATAAGGCATTCAATGCTCTGCTGTTGAAGTTTGTCGCCTTGATCTTGGCATCATCCTAATCAACTAGCTCTTTCTTTGCCTTGGTCCAGCCTATCTCCATAGCTTGCCACACTTTCTCATTTAGAGACTACAAGAAATCTCTCATGCGTGCTTTCTAGTATGCATAGTTAGTACCATCAAATAAAGGAGGTATAATAAGAGATTGTCCTCTATCCATGACAAACAGGGGTTAATGGATCACACAACAGAGATTAAACCTAATCAGAGTGTGCCTACTCTGATACCACTTAATAGGCCAAAAACAAATTGACCCCTTGTGATAAACTAATTTATTAATTAGCCAAGTTTATTAATTAATCAAATTAACAAGCAAGATGCGTGGTAGCACAAAAAAAATCACCAATAAACTAAGTATGTAGTGAAAAATAAATTGACACGGTGATTTGTTTACGAATGGGAAAAACTAACACGGTAAAAACCCCACCGAATGATTTTAAGGTCACCACTCCCAAGAATCCACTATTATCAAAACAAGCGGTTACAAGTAAAGGAACCCAATACGTTATACCAACCTACAATTGAACCCTTACCCCAATACCAAATTAGACTTGTTTTGTAGTGAAAATCTCTCATTTTAATGCACAACCCCAAGTACGTGACTAACCAATTGTGCAAATCCCAGTAGGCAACTTCAATCACCAACTAGAGAAGGTTGTTGGCTACAAAGTTCTTCAGTTCATCACACAATAAAGATCAAGAAGCTCCTTGGTTACAAAACCCTACGGTGCACAAACATAGCAACTTCTTCACAAGAAAGATGAACTAGGGTAAATTCTGTCTCCGATCACAATTTGCTTGAACAAACTTTGCTCAACACTACAACTTGTGTCACCTTTTATGGCCCTTAAAATAATTCTTTTATATATGTTTAGAGTTGTGAGGAAAGAAAGCCCAAACATACAATCGTAGATTGAATGAAAAACAGTCCTGAAAAGCTAAACTTCTTAAACCTCGACAGATAACTATCTATAGAGCTGCTGTCGAGCCATGGGTTGGAACAGCTCTACAGGTCTCGATAGATGATAGTTGTCGAGATTTAATGACAGACACTTTTCAGACTTGAATCTTGGACAAACTTGCATGGCTTTAACACTTGAACTTAAAACAAGGTTTCTTGAAGTATTAAACACATCCTAGATCTACCCAAATACAAGCAAAGTGCGTTTTGTCAAAGGATTAGCCAATTACATAAAATAGTGACATATGTTCCTAATAAGTGAATCACATATGTCCTAACACAACCCAAACAGACTGAAACACATTCGGCTTATCATAGGCCTCTTGGTTTTTCTCAAACCAAAACCTATCACTATCAAAGGTAGGGGCAGAAGAGGAGGCGGGTTTCCTATTGACTCTATTCTTCCTAGTCATGATGCTAAGGTTGGAAAGGACAAACGGAAAAGAACCAAAGAAAAAGAAAAAAAAGAAAGAAATCCTAAGGGCAGACTACATCAGACATAGTTAGAGAAAAAAAAAATATAGGAAAAAAAAATCAATATGATGCATGAACAATATCAACACATGATGCATGCTTTAATGCAATGAGAAAAGTTCAATTATACTTTAAAAATCATAGAATTGGCTTAAGCATAGAGGGTTTATATCAAAAACCCAAAATTTTGAAAACCTATTTTCAAAAATCCCAACAAATTGACCAATTGATCATTACACAGGTTAGATAATAGAATATAATGACCAAATCAATCAATCAAACAAGCCAATTTCATCAATTAATGGTCAATTGAACAAAAACCCCAATTTGGGTAGTTTCAAGCCCTAGAAAATTCAATTTTTCCCAATTCATCAAATTGATCAAATTAAACCACAAAGATCAGTTTACTATCATCCAACAACAAAAACCCATTGATCAATTTTGAAAGAAATTATTGAAAACAACAAAAACCTCAATTTTCTCCCTAAAATGCATGAAAAATGAAATTAATTGAAAAAGGAAGGGTAAAAGGGTCTTACCGGTGTATGAAGACAAAAAAACTTGAAAAAATTTGAGGGAAAACAACAAAAATCTTGACTTTGAATCTAGATCGGTTGAAGAGAGAGAGAGAAAAGCTTTTTGAAAAAATTGAAATAGTGATGAACACGTGAAAAGCTTATGTTTTTAAAAAACTCTCTAAACGATTTTGATTGATCAAAAAAAAGATTCGATCGATTGAAAATTACATTTGATTGATCCAACAATGATCGAGCATCGATCAAACCAGCAGATTCAAACCAAAATTTTACTCACAATTTCAATCGATCAAGCAACAAGTTCGATCAATCAAAAATCTAGAAAAATAAAATTTTTGAAAAACAAAGCAATTTCTGCAGAAACTCCTCAAAGCATGGTATTTTATGAATAGAATGCATAAGTATGATATGGAATGTTTTCCAAAAACACTTGTATTGAACCCAGATCTCCTAAAAATAAGATTTTCAATCAATATTTCCTTAAATCTCAAACTTCAAACACATTTTGCATTAAAATCAAGAAATTTTCTATCTTGAATGGCCACAACAAAATCACACACAATAACATGTACAAAGTTTAGCGAAGAGTAACTTGTGCAGTGTGTGCAACTGGCAAAAGCTTGAGATACATGTAAGGTGATATGTGAATAGTAATCAAGTACAATTTTTACAAAATTCATCACATAAATTTGAAAGAGATTATCACCTAAAGAGTTACATCATATGACTCCCACGTCTCTTAGAAAACAAGCTTGTAATCATGTAAGTTTCTAGATTTGCCTCATAATGTACACACTAATTTTATTTGATAAGAAACTTATTAAAATAGTCAAGATAATGTACACTCTAATTTTATTTGATTGAATTAATTATAATCCAATAATGTACATACCAATTTTAGCAATTAAATTGAGGCTACACCTTATGTTCTTTTTATGCATGTGCTACACTTTCTCGAGCACAAAATCTTATGATATGCACTAAGGTATTCATAATTGGTTAGTAAACAGTGGTGAGATGGTTATTTATGCCTTTTTCAATAAGTTCAACTCCAACAACAAAAGCATATGACTTCAAGATCAAGACAAAGTGATCAAAAACTATAAAAATCTTCCCACACAACATGCACTACAAAGCTCAAACTAGTAAAATGCAATAAATAAGCTCATCCAAGCTAAACAAGGTATATAGACATATTATGTAAAGATAATATGGTCAACCTTGATTTCAAATCCAAGAAAAATAATGCAAAACACATTTTGCTTCTCTTTTCTTCTTTTCTCTTTTTTTTTTTTTTGTTTTTTTTGTTTTTTTTGTTTTTTGTTTTTTGTTTTTTTGAAAAGAAATAACAAAAATAACCTAGAATGAAATGCATGAATGTTATGCAATGCAGATCCTAGAAAAACAAAGAAAACAAAAATAATAAAGAAGAATGGTCACAAAGAGTAGAGCGATGAAACATAAGGACCATGTCAAAAGGAACTCAATTAGATTGAGCCTTTTGCATCCAAAATTTTTTAGATGCAACTCTAGCATTGAAGTTATTATTCACATTAGAATGATGACCGACTCCAAGATTGGAATAAAGGCTTTACCAACTCACCAATAAGTATCATAGGAACTTGTGCTTGAGGCACAAGTACTTTTGGTTTATTTGCTCGCTTAGCAACTTGCAACTTGAAATAGTTTGGATGAATGTGCCTAGACTTTCCACAAAAATGACAAACCCAAGCAGGCCTATCATGCAACTTGTCCTTAGAAAGGGTAGAATTCTTAGGTTTAGACTCTTTAAGATCAACCCTAATCTTCCTAGGAGGTGTAACTTGTACAGGTTTGACAACCTCACTCACGGGTGGTTCAGAAAAAGGAACAAAGTTTATGGAATGAGTTTCAGGCACAAAGATGCTTTCTACAAAACCTAAACCAATTTTGTCTGAGGGAGACTTTTGAACACTCAGCATGTGATCAAGTTTGGAACTAGCAGACCTATTTGTTGTTCTCTAGCAATAGATAATTCAAGTTCCAAATTCTTAACTTTATCAAGCAAAATCATGTTCTCAATCTTCACATTATTTAACAATTCATTAACATCAAACAGTTTCAAAAGCAAAATTTTCTTATCAACCTCAAGAGATGCAATTTTCTTTAAGCCAAAATCAACACTCATAGCATCTTTTGCAGCAACTTTGCAAAGCTTATTATAGGTTTCTTGCAAATCTGCATCCTTAGAGAGTTCCCCATCAGAAGGCTTCTTTTCAACAGCAACACTTTTATCAACTACAGCAGTAGCTGTGAAAGCAATGGAGTTTCCATCCTCATCACTACCAAACTCATTGTCAGAAACTTCATCATCACTAAGAGTTACAGCCATAGCCTTAGCCTTAGACCTAAAGAATGTAGGACATTCTGATTTCACATGACCATACCCTTGACAACCAAAACATTATTGATCCATAGAATTATTAGAAGGTTGACCTACCTTCTCTTTAGGTTTTTTAGTATTATTCACCTTAGTGGGATCATTCCTCCTAAAATTTCTAGGTTCAGCATTGTTTTACCTCTTGTCCTTTTGTTGTTGTTCCTAAGAAAGTTTCTAAAGTTCTTGGCAAGATAGGTAATCTTTGTAGCAGAGAACTCATCATCAAATCCATTCACATCAACATCATCAACAGACTTAAGAGCCATTGATAGGAATTTGCTTGTCTTAGGTAGGTCCAACTCATAGGATTAAAGAGATCCTACAAGTTCATCAACGGGGATGGAGTCCACATACTTGCTTTTAGTGATGGCAGTCACTTTGGGTCTAAAGTTCTCAGCCAAAGATCTAAGTATCTTCCTAACAATCTTAGGTTGATCATAGATTTCACCCAAATTATAAATAGAATTAACAATATCATTAAGCTTAGCATAGAATTCATCAAAACTTTCATCACCAAACATCTTAATGCTTTCAAATCTAGTTGTTAACTGCTACAACTTATTGATCTTAACTACCTTTGTGCCTTCATGCACAGTTTGGAGAATATTCCATGCAGTGTGAGCACTCTCAACATTTGAAAGTGGCTGCTTCTTTCTGAGAAGTTTGCTACTCACTAACAGAAGTAATGGGAATAATTATGCTTTCATCCTTACTTTCCAATAAGCATAATTATTCCCATCAAAGTGAGGTGGGATAACAAGAGAGTGACCATGTTCCATGATAACAGGGGTCAAGGATCAACTCTTAGATCAAAGGATCTAAACACTGGAGCTAACCTGCTCTGATACCACTTGAACGTTTTTAGACCCCTTAAAACACAAGCAGATTAACCTAATTAATTAGCTAAGTGATTATTTAGTCAAATTATTCAGATCTATGTTAACATAAAAATACCATATCATGTAAAGCAACAGAAAATAAATAACACAAAAATATGATGACCTAGGAAAACCAAACCGGTAAAAAACCTGGGGAGGATTTAACCTAGCTATCCTCAAGGTAAAACAAATCCACTATGAATGAATTGAAGTTTACACAATAGCAACTTAGACCACTAACATCCTATTGATACCTCGAGTAGGAAACTTACTACCACGACCACAAAACAACTCTGAGTCCATGGACTACTTCTTTCTTGGATTCATAGCAACCATAAGTACTCCTACTTGTGTTTCTCTTTAAGCTCTTTATGCAGCAATCGAACCAATCATCAAGCTTTTGACATAATCTTGATTCTTGATAACCCTAAGTATATGTGAAGATAAACACCTTGAGAGCTCACAAGAGATTCACATACACAGCATAAACAACAACACTAAAATGTGGCTAAGGTTTTCCTTTTTATACTTAAGGCAAAACATAAAACCCTACACGTCAAACGGGCTTGGGCTGAGTTGGAAATTCTGCAAAAAAAAAAAAAAAAAAATCTTCACGAGCTTCGATCAATCGAGTCTAATTTTCGATCGGTCGAGCCTTGCAGATTTACACAATAAATCTTGCAGTACACTTGATTCCAACTTTACACATAAACACACTTTAAGCACGTTTTAAACAAGACTAAACATTTTGATCATGGTTTGCCAAGATTACATAATGAAGTTCTAATACATTTAAACCTAAAGTCTTAGAACCTAACACCAAGCAGTGGTGGAAAAACAGCACACCAATTTTTTGTTCTTATATATTCTTTTTAAAAAGAAGTCAGTTATCATTAAAAATATTTGGGTCTTTAAATAATGGAGCTGGGGCCTTAGACCTAGGCCTTGGGCCGGCCTGGTGGCAATTTTGCTATAAACCTACAGATTGTACTGATAAGATGCATAAAATGGCATATGGCTGACTTAAATTGCACTAGGGAGAATGTGGAATGTGAAAGTTCAATTAGTGTATAAAACACTATAAACGATTAGACCCTCAATTTACAAATTATCAATTCAAGCTTATTATCAGACAATTAATGTATGGAATATGAACAAAAGCATATAACAGAATTGATAAAAAATCTTAGACCAAATAAAATCATATTCACAGTAGAAATTAAATGGCAAAAATTAAGGGAAGAGAGATGCAAACACAAGGACAACACACGATGTGTTATCGAAGAGGAAACCGAAGCGCTCGGCGTAAAACCTCTTCGCCGTGGTCCAAGCGGTAAATAATCCACTAAAGAATGTAGTTGGGATACATGAACAGTAGAAGACCCTCCAAGCCTAATCTACCCAGTGTACCTAAACCCTCCAAGCTCCTACTCCAACGAGGTTGCGCTGAACCTATATCTTCTTTAGCTTACCAAATTCCGCTATAAACCATAGCATCAACCAATATGAAATTAGTCCCTTCCTAATTGCTTCCCAAGCACTAAATGGCCTTCTCACAGATGTAGGTATGGTGAGAAAAAGTTTTAGTAATGAGCCTCTCAAGGATGTAACAATGGAGAGGATGAGAGTAGAAGAATTTGAAAAGTCTCTATGTTAAGATTGTGGATGAGTCAATCTTGTTTTTCTCTAAGGTTTCTCTCTCAATATTCTCTCTGGAAGCTCTCGATATTTCATGGGTATGAGGGGTTTTTATACTGGAGTGAGAATGGAATGCGAAGAGCCAGGTTTTTCAAAACAAAGCTCGCTAGCGGCTTGGCCTCGCAACTTGACTGAGTTGCGAGTTCAAGTTGCGAGCAAACAAAATTGCCATACTGGAATTTTTGTCTTGTAGTGCTCCAGTTGGCGTGACTATTCATATTCTCTGCATGCTTCACTCGTGTGCATCATCTGGCGGCTTGCCAACCGTGAGCCACCCGTGAGTCCCAGTCACGAGTCCCTGCTACTTTGCACAAACTTGAGCATTTCTTCACACTCTCTAACACACTATCCTTACATGATTCCCACCTAAATACAAGGTTACTAATTGCTAAATTACAAGTAAATTTGGCATGAAATAAAGCCAACAAAGTGGTTAATTATATTCAACCTTACAATCTTCCCCTTTGGCTATTCTGTGACAAAACCCCAAAACAAACTCTAGACTTAACATGTGAGTTGGGAATAGTTGAACAAAACTCACTCACACCTAACTCTAGAATTTGTGAAGCTCTTGAATCATAAGAACAAGTATCTCCTGAAACACAACAACACAACTTGATCATTGTATGCAGAAAACTTGTAATGCAAATGAAACAAGCACAATGCAATCAAGCAAAATGGAATAAAGCAATAAACCATGGCTTGACCATACAAGCAATCACTATAGAATAGTGACCACAATGCTCATTCACATATGGAATGAACATCTGGACATGTAAGCTAATAAGCTTAAACGAGAAGTATCATTTGCATGTCCAACACTCAACCAATGCACACAACAAGTATGCATCTAGGAACAAGATCCTACTAGGGAACAAGATCCTACTAGGGCACAAGAGTGAGAGTACTTGAAGTAATGCATGACAAAAACAACAAGTACTATGCAACAAGGCATAGGTACAAAACAAAAAAGCCTACAAATGCATGAAAACAAACCCTAGAACTTTACAAAAGCAACATGGGTATAGAACTAAACACATACTGAAAAACATCTTAAGTATTAATAAACCAAAGTTTCACACCCAAACATATCCATGAGTTTTAAAATCAGCAGAATAACCAAACTGTTTAACACATTGTATCAAACCCATAATGAAAACATTATTAAAAAACATAATACCATAACCAACACCATAACCATAAATATCAAATAAGACTGAACAATAAACTTGATAAACACTGTTTTTGGCTGCTCCCCTTCAAAATGGCACTCCCGCCCAAGAGCTATTTCTAAAAGGGTCACTGCTGGGTGTTGATGCTATCAAACTTGGCCGAAAGTATGTTAAGCTGATCCTGAATTACTGCCATCCTATCAGTATGCTCATTCTGGACATCTCGGAGCCGCCCATCAATCCTCTCTAGGATGATCTAGAATGCATCTGGAGGTACAGCTGATGAGGATGAAGCTCTGCTTCTCTTGCCTCAACCCTTTGAGCTTGAGGGTTCTCCTATAGCCTTAGTCTTAGTCTCCATTGGTTCACCTTCGCCTTGGTCACCTTCATCTTCATCACCTGGGAGATGAACTTGTGTCCTTCTAATGGTCAATTTGTTGATGGCTAAGGGTGTAGGAATAAGACTGATATCTTGAGGGATGGTAACTCCTTTTAGTCTAAAAAGCCTCATAAGATGGCTAGGAAAAATCAGCTTGGCCCTTGATGTTGTTCTGGTCTCATCCACAATGGTGTCAAATATGTGAGAGCTGAGGTCAATGAAGGTGTTTTCCTTAAGCTCTATGAGAAATATAGCTCTGGCATTATTGATTGTAGTCAGCTTCCTAACTGGGTACAAGTTGAACATCATGATGGTGGTTAGACACCTCATGTCAGCTGGGAAGGCAGTAGTGTTAAGGCATCTCCCCTCTCTTGCTCCACCAATGCGAGATTGAACAATTTCTATGGACAGCATCTTGTCCTTGTAGTTGGTGAAGTCATGGTCATCTAGTCCTTCAAGACCCAGCACATTATCTATATCACTTGCATCTATAGTGAATTCCTTTCCTCTAATCCAACAGTTTAACTCATCTTCTCTCAGCACAACATTTGCATAAAATTCTCTGATAAGAGGCTCACTCACTCCAGGCAAGTCACTTAGAAACCTTTCCCAACCTCTGCCCTCAAAACAGCTTGGAATGAAGGTGTCCTTCAAATCCATCAAATTTACAAATCTTTCCTGAGTGATGGTTGCCCTCAAGTAGAAATCTCTATATCTTTCAAAATGTTGAAGAGACCTGAACTTGGTGTTGTCCATTTTTTAGCTTTTTATCACTCTTCTTGGCAGTATTCTTCTTCTTTGTAAGAGAATGAGCCATCTGTAAACAAGCAGAAAAGTCCACAACAAGAGCAGAACACAATAGGTGGAAATACACACTTATTAGTAACAAGTTAGTTATATAAGGAGTAACAGAGTGTCAAGACAACATATAGACCAAGCACAGTTGAGAACCAGAGAAAAATAGCTCAACTCAAAACCCAACAATATAATCAAGTACAATCTGTATTGATGCAAACTGCAACAAGCACTGATCAGCTATATTTGGACAGTGTAAACCACACTCAGACAAAAGTAAGCATATTTCTATGAGACATATCTTAATAAATATGAAATGTTCAAGCCATACCCTCAAGACAGAAGCACACACATGATATGGCAACACAAAATCAAAGCATTATTAGCCAACAATCAAAAACCTCAGTCAATCTGAAACAACCATACTCACACTCAGAGTAAATCACAGAGAACCCAAACACTTATCTTATGGGTATGAAATATTTCAAACAACAAAGGTTAGATTACATACTAGCTTAATGAAACTTAATCATGATAGCAAACATATTTAGCAGTCTAGTAACAAAAACAACCAACCCCAAACAACCAAATCCAACATTTTAAGCAAACCCATGTTCGAATCATTGCAAAGCACACAAACTCACAAAATCTCACAAAAATGAAGAAATACACTTATAAACATGTAAAATAGAGTGAGAAAATAGAAACCCATACCTTTTTCTTGAAGAATGAGGTTGGAGAGATGATCAACAATGGAGGTTTGGGTTGAGTGCACGGTGTGTTTAGGAGATGGATGAAATGAGGAAGACAATGAATAGTCACAAAAAGGTAGAGGGAAAACTAAAAAGTTTTAAAAATTGACCTTGAAACGCAAAACACGCATTTTTCGTGACCGAATCAAGCCGCGAGCAAGTTGCCAGGGCCAGTTGCCAGAACACTCAAGACAAAAATTTTGAAAAATTTATCTAAGTGTTTTTCGCGACTGGAAGTTCTACCCACAAGAGAGTCGCGAGGTAAGCCGCGAAAATCTCTGAGTCCCCTCATGACTGGACCTTTCACCTGCGAACAAGTCGCCAGATTGAGTTGTGAGAAACATTAAAAAAAAAAATTGAAAAATATTCCAAGTATTTTTCACGACTGGGACATTGACCCGCCAGTGAGCCGCGAAAAATCTTTGTGTGGGCTCGCGACTAGGACATGCGACTGGACCAACCCACAACTAAGTCGCCAAAACAAGGCAACACTGTTTTTTTTTTTTTTTTTTTTTAAATTTTAATTTTGACATTTTTGCAAAAACAAAAGACTTTCCAAAAACAACTAAAACACTTAAAAATCTTTTTGTGTTTGATCAACAAGGATTAAGCATATGAAAACACATTTAATTAAGTACAATCATACAAATGAATATGACATTCATTGAACATTGACATGTGTGATGTGTGTGGATATCAACAATGAGATAGTCCTTAGTCAAATGTGAAAGTTCAATGATCAATTCAACTAAGCCATACACAATTAGCACTAGATAATGTGACCCATCTCAATTATAGAAATATGCATATATGACCTCTCACAAAACTTGATTACATAACTTTGAAGCTTTTCATTTGGCTCCATATACTTCATAACATTTGATCTTTTTGAATCATAATATCTCATTGTGAGATTGATGCCTGAAATTTTTAATATTTCAATTGATGGGCAAGCCATTGGCTTTTTGGGCATCATACTTTTTATTTTATGTCACTTTCCCTTTTTCCTAGTCAAATACTAGTATGTGCGATAGGCTTTTGCAGCTCAATATCTCTTTTCATTTTGAGATTTACATTTGAGAGCTCTTTTAAGCAAAAACAATAAAATAAATGAGTGGGAAGATATATAGGCACAAGTCTATGCATGTTTCAAGATCAACAAAACCATTCACTAATTATTCATGACAAGTTTGAAGATCTATTTACAACAGTTACATAGATGTCAAGAGTTCTCCCACAAGGATATAAGTGCATAGGGAACAAGCTATGCTCGTAGATGCACAAGGCCATTAGTACAAAGGTACAAGACAAAACATGCTTTGAGACAAAACTCAATAAAGTCGATCAAACTTTTTGATTTTCTATTTTTTATGCATTTCTGGATTTTTGACACAAAAAACTAATGATTAAAACCAACAATGTAAAAGGATTTAAAGCTAAAGCAAACAAACAACCAATTGACAACTCAAACAACCAACAAGCACACAACCAAACATAGTCACACAACATAGGAAGTATTAATGCATGGACATGTTGTAATGCTTATGCATGAGTACCCTTCTTCACCCATGCATCATGTGCGTTTGGGGTGATATCCCTATAGGATTGGGTACGAGAGTTAAGACTTTCAAACCTTCTAGTGAAGCTTTCTAAGCAGTTGGTCAATGCACCAATCATCTTCATCACATCCATCATTTCGGGATCACTATTTCAATCTCTTAATTACTCAACATTCCAAGTCCTCTTGTCATTTCTTGGTCCTCTTGACCTTTGATCACTTGCATTCCTTAATGCTCTCAGTTTATGACAATTGGGTCGGGGTGCCCTTGAAGTTCGCAGTGATGACACACATGGTTCATTCTAGGACCTCTTTGCGATCATGGAAGAGATTTTGCTCTGGCTGCAGACCTGGCCATAGATTGATTACGGGGCTTGTTTAACACCCGCTGGTCAGCCACATTATTCTTCTTTGTTGATACTCGTTCTACCTTGGCATTTGCTTGAACCACTTCATGCTCAAGGAATCTCACCTTGGTGTAAGCTTCGGTTAGCTCACCATTTAGTATCTCTATCTCACATTTGGCCTCCTTATATCTTACTAGGAGACTTCTATAGTCCTCCTTTGCTTTCTTCATCTTTTTCACAACTGCCTTGGCCACCCTTGCATATTCTCCCGACTTCTCAAGGAGTGAATTGTAGTTCTCTTGAAGACTAACTGTATCTTCATCTTCTTCAAGATCCGATTCTTGTACAATTCCCATGAATTCTTCATCACTATGCTCCCCAAGCTCTTGCACAAGCAAATTCAAGTCCTCCGAAGACTTAACATAAGCAATAGTCATGAATGCTGAGAAATTCCCTTCTTCATCATAGCAATCCTCCGAATCAGATGTGGAAGAATCAGAGTTACTGAGAGTGGTGGCATATGCCTTGCCCTTCGATCTCAAATAATTAGGACATTCCTTTTTGAAATGGCATTGTCTATTACATTTAAACAAGTGACTCCTTGAGTAGATTGGGACTCCTTCCCTTCTCTCTTTTTGAAGTCCTTCTTCTCCTTTCTGGAACTTGTGAATTTCCCTTTATCACTAAATTTCCCATTGTTCTTGAACTTCAGAAATTTGCAAAAATTATTTGCAAGGTAAGCAATATCTTTTTCCACAACATTCTCATCCGATGAGTCGTGTGCTTCCTCCCTTTCATTTATAGTCTTAAGAGCAAGGGATTTGCTCTTTCTTTGGTTTGGCAATGAAAGCTCATATGTTTGGAGAGAACCAATCAACTCTTGGACTTTGATTTCATCGAGGTCCTTGCTCTCCTCAATTACAGTCACCTTTGCACGGAAGCTCTCCGGCAATGAACAAAGAATTTTTCGTTCAACTTTCGAGTCCTCTGTTTTCTCTCCCAAGTTAAACTTGCCAATGACCACTTCATTTAGCTTGCTATAGAAAGAGTCAAAAGACTCATCCTCACTCATTCTCAGCTCCTTAAACCGAGTAGTTGGCATCTGTAACTTGGTGTCTTTTACTTTCTTCGTTCCCTCGTATGTGGTCTCCAATATCTGTCATGCCTCCTTGGCAATGGTAATGTGTGAAATTTGGTGGAACTCATCTGGAGACACACCACAAAAGATCGCGTTAAGTGCTTTGCTATTAGCATTTGACGCCGCAAGGGCTACCTTATCCCATGTGGATTTGGCTGCCTCCGACCTTGTCCAACCTATTTCAACTGCATCCTAAACAGCCTCATCTATTAAACATAAGAATGCTCTTATCCGAACCTTCCAAAAGGCATAATTACTACCATCAAAATATGGTGGAGCATTTAAAGATTGAGACCGGTCCATCTCAATATGGGGTGAAGGATCACACTAAGGTAATGAAACCAATATAAGTGTACCCGCTCTGATACCAATTGAAAGTTCAATTAGTGTATAAAACACTATGAATGATTAGACTCCCAGTTTACAAATTATCAATCCAAGCTTATTATCAAACAATTAACGTGCGGAATATAAACATAAGCATATAATAGAATTGATAAAAAATCTTAGACCAAATAAAATCACAAAAATCACATTCACAGCAGAAATTAAATGGCAAAGATTAAGGGAAGAGAGATGCAAACACAAGGATAACACACGATGTGTTATCGAAAAGGAAACCGAAGCTTTTGGCGTAAGACCTCTCTACCGCCCTCGAAGCGGTAAATAATCCACTAAAGAATGTAGTTGGGATACATGAACAACAGAATACCCTCTAAGCCTAGTCTACCCAGTGTACCTAAGCCCTCCAAGCTCTTACTCCAACGAGGTTACGCCAAACCTATGTCTTCTTTAGCTTACCAGATTCCGCTATAAACCATAACATCAACTAATATGAAATTGGTTCCTTCCTAATTGCTTCCTAAGCATCAAATGGCCTTCTCATAGATGTGGGTACGGTGAGAAAAGGTTTTGGTAATGAACCTCTCAAGGATGTAACAATGGAGAGGATGAGAGTAGAGGAATTTGAAGAGTCTCTATGTGAAGATTGTGGATGAGTCAATCTAGTTTTTCTCTGGGGTTTCTCTCTCAATATTCTCTCTAGAAGATCTCAATATTTCATGGGTATGAGGGGTTTTTATACTAGAATGAAAATGGAATGCGAAGAATCAAGTTTTTCAAAATAGAGCTGGCTGACGGCTTGGCCTCGCGACTTGACTGAGTCACGAGTTCAAGCTGCGAGCAAACGGAATTGCCAAACTGAACTTTTTGTCTTATAGTGCTCCAGCTGGTGTAACTATTCATCTTCTTTGCATGCTTCACTCGTGTGCATAATCTAGTGGCTTGCCAGCTGCGAGTCCCTGCTACTTTGCACAAACTTGAACATTTCTTCACACTCTCTCACACACTACCCTTACATGATTCCCACCTAAATACAGGGTTACTAATTGCTAAATTACAAGCAAATTTGGCATGGAATAAAGCCAACAAAATGGTTGATTAAATTCAACCTTGCAGAATGAACCAACCAATGCAAGGCTTCGATCTGTGTACTATTTACTACCCCCCTAGTTTATCAGATTTTGAGCCTTCCTCGACCATTCTTGGTTATTATGGAGGGGAGATAGGCTTAATTATATCAATGCCAAATGGATCTCTGGTGAATACACTGTTAAAAGTAGATGCAGCTACAACAACGTAAAGACAGGAGAATCAAAGGTGGATGGTCATCAGCATCAGGTGCTAGCTAATAAGCAGCTTGAAATTATGTTTTCTTTGCAAACGGGTGGATATGGAGAAGGCATATACAACCAGATGGTAATTGCCCTCTATGTAAAGGTGAGAGGTAAACAATGATACATTGCCTTTGGACTTGCATATATAGCTGCATATAATGTGTACGTAGTTAATGAGCATGAGAAAGCTGTAGAAAAAGAACATCGCGTGGAGCACTGAGCAGGACTTACGGAATTCTTTCAAGCTTTAGATCAAAATCTGGACAGAAATGGGATGGAGTTGTGTGCGGTTACAATGTATTTTCTGTGGCGAAGATCAATTTTTTTCCCCCTCTATTTGAAGAGTTTTTAAGAGTAGTTTAGTCAAAATTATGTCTACGAATTTGATGAGGATATGTGGAGGATTTTCTTTTTGTCCAAAATTAAATTATTTTTGGAGCCTTAAATTAAACTAGTTCTTAAGTTATAAATTGAGACTAATTTTCTTTTTTAAATCACTCTTTTTCTTTACTTTTTTAAATCACTATACTGTGACACTGTCTAATGTAAAATTTACAATCATCAAGAAGGAAAATACCGTTTAGCTTCATGCCTTCATCTTATTAGAGAAAATACTGCTCCACAAGTTGACAACGGGCTAAATAAATGAGGGGAAATTATTGTGTACTCCTGGAGTACCATAAATGCATACTCCCTTCTCTCACATGAATGGTGGGTCCCATTAATTAAATTCATAGTGGGACTCACCATTCATGTGAGAGGAGGGAGTACACATTTATGGTACTCCGGGAGTACCTAATAATTTTCCATAAATGAGTATACTTTTCATAGAGCAATGTCTCTCTGCCAACCAAATCCCATTCAAAGTATTATCTTGGAAATAAATTAAAACCACAAAACTCAGTTTTTTATCATTAAACAAGCGCATTGCTTGTCAAATAAGTTGGAGGCTTAGTTGCTTTTATTTTATATATATGACATAGGTTCAAGGTATACATTTTTTTTTTTTTTTGGAACTGTAGATTATCGATCATTAGATCTAACAGTGAGCAAAACACTATTAAAAATGTTTGTAGAGTGATTACATAACTTTGTTAACTAATTTTACTCAAAATCCCACATTTATTGCCATCCACACTCCTCATTCATTTTGATTAGTGGAATAGATATTGTGGGTAGATGTAGAAGAAGAGCCAATCCATGTTGCATTTGGTGATTGAATAAGACTCTGACTTTCCATTGAGTTTGGTCGTGAGCTCTCACCATATTGATCTCTTAAGGCTTCAAACCCCCATTCATTGCCATAAATACTTGGACCTCTGGTCAATTCATCAATGACTATCCGGCCTTCAAGCATGCTCACTACTGCAGTCATGACAGGCCTAAGCACTGGTGATGGATTAGTGCATAATAAAGCTACTTTAATCATTCTAAGTGCCTCTTCCTTGCTGAAATCAGACCCCAATTCTGGATCCACCAATTCCATCAAATCCCCTCTCTGTTGTAACACGATGGCCTAAAATGACGAATGAAAAGAGTATGTTAAGTTATTAAAAGAAAAAACAAACAATTCAATTCTGCTTTTTCTATCAATGATGTTCCCCAAGTTAGCAAACAATAGGCTACCATGATAATTAAATGGGAAAATACTATCAAACACATAGTACACACACTCACAAAAAATAAGGAAAAACATTACTTGAAGTCACAATTTGGAAGTTGAATGAAATCGAGACTTCAAGTCACATTTTCCCTTGTTTTTTGTGAGTGGATGTACTATGTGCGTAATAATAGTGCATGAAATAAACATTACTCTAATTAAAATATGAAAAGAAAATTAACAGTTAATAATGAAAAAAAGAATGGCATTTTCATTAAAATACAAAAGCAATTAATATCTACATTTGCTTTGTAAATTCATCCTTTTTCATTTATTAGCCAAACATAATTTAATTTTCCTGTATTTTAAAGATATCTAAGGAGTTTTTTTTTTTTTTTTTTTTTTTTTTTTTTTTTGGTGTATGTTTGTGTTTGTTCATAAAAGAAGTAGAAGTTTGGAGATCAAATCCAAGTTTTTCATTGAAAGAACTTACGGACATTTTTTTCCATTCGATAATTAGAACCCATGGACAGTGTTATTAATTGAATTATATGATGTTATGACAACATCACTAATCAGCACATCACTTTAATTCCAACAAATAAAAATTAGTTATGCTTGTAAGTGAACAAAAACTGTTTATGAACAGCTCAAGCTCAGCTTGAAAAAAGTTTTTTAATGGGTTTTTTTTCTTTTTTTTTGGCTGAATGAAATATTATTAACCAAAACTAAGAAAAACATTATGGAGAATACTGGGCAGCCTTTCCCAAGACAACATTAACAAAACTTGCTGGGGAGGGAGGCTAAATCCCATATAAAACAACTACAGATAGAGCTATGTAGAGACCACTTAGCTAACATATCAATAGCAAGATTTGCATCCCTATAAACCCACCTAGATTTAATGGCTTCAAAACCTTTATTTTTGATTTTTAGCAAACAAGTCAACTCAAGCCCAAGTTTGGGTTTGAATATTAAACTAGACAAAACTAAAACATAATAATGTGTTCATGAATAAGCTTGTGAACATGAAAGTTTGATTTGACAATATATAGTGTTATAGTTTTATACGTATACTTGTCTAAAATTATGTTAATATAGAATGGATTACGTAGTTTTGAAAATAGGTTCATATAATATCAAATTAATTATTATATGTTATTGATAATATAGTGTGCATTAGTAAAAATTCATAGATTTGTAAAGGGATAAAAAATTTAGTCATGATTTTATTATATATGGGAAAATAATAAGTTGATCAAGTATCTCATGAACAAGCTCGTCCTTGTTCGACAAAAAAATGGACTAAGCTTGAACATTAATCTTGTTTGGTGATGAGCTTGAGCTCAGCTCGTGTTCAAAATAAAATTTAATGAACAAGCCCTAAAATTTTAATACTTGGCTCGGCTCGACTCGTTTACAACCCCTTATGCAACTTGAACCTTGAAGATACAAATAAAAATAAATAAATTTAAAAAAAAAAAAAAAAAAACCTGCATAATTTGCCTAACTCTCTCACATGTATGTTTTCAACTAAATGATGTTTATTTTCCAACTTGAACCCAGTGAAACATAAAGTAAGTTGACCTAGTCAAATAGAGTAGTTCCAAAAGAAGAAACTTGGGGTTCATATTTCTACCAAAAAAGAAAACTTTGGTTCATTATATTCTTTTAGATGTATGTTTTAAAACAACATGAGAATGATGTATCTTACCCAATCTAAAAGGCATACGAAGTTTTGATTTGGTCTATATTTCATGTTGTTCTTCCCAGCAACAATTTCCAATGCAACAACTCCAAAACTATAAACATCCGCTTTGTAGGTTAGATGACCCCATAATGCATATTCTGGTGCCATATAGCCTCTGCAGCACATAAATTTATCATGATATTTGGTTCACTAATATGATCTTATAAACTTCTAAATCAAAAAAGGCCAACATCAAACAATTGCCAACCATCAAATTACCAATCAATTGTTATGTATGCAACTTGCAATTAATAAGGCCACCACAAGTGAGTTTAGCTTCATTGAGCTAGAAGCAATAATAAAACAACTAAAGCAAGAGTAATAAGTAGATTAAGATAGAGATATTATGTTTTCTAAAAGTGGCAAAATGGATCAAATTTAAGGACATTATGGTTTGGCCATAGAATTTGACCTATAATGATAATTGATTTTGTTGGATTTGATTCATCATGATTGGTGCTGATGGTAGTTTCATAAATGTCTGGTGTTACTTTGAATGGTGAACGGCAATCGAACCGACCTAGAAGTGAAGCTATTAGTGCTGTATAGTTAGAATGCTTGCTGGATCAGTTGCATGATGAAGATAAGGTGAGGTGGACTCTTACAACAAGTGGTGGTTTTCTTGCCATTCTACTTGGGACGCCATAAGAGTTAGGAGTGGTGAGGTGGGTTGGTGGAAATTGGTGTGGAATTCTGTTGTGTTGAGGTGGATTGCCATTCTAGTCCTTTCTCTCAATCTATTTGTAAGTGAATTGGTGGTGTCCTGGCAAGAGTGTCCCCCGTGATTGGTTGGAGTTTGATGCAATGGGGGTGTTCTTAGGTGGCTAGTAAAGTTGTTGTGGCAGCAACAATATATCACATTTTGAGGTTGAGAAATCAGATACTGCATTAGGGCCCATTGATTTCCAAGAATCACATGGCAAAGAATATCTTGAATGATGTGAGATGGAGGCTTGAGGCTTTTCTTCTTTCCATACCTTCAATCAGTGGTCAAGCTCTCTACTCTAAGCTGAGAATTCAGCTGCAAATGGGCTCTGTTTCATGCTGCCAAATTTGTTGTCCAATTTCTTGTTGTTTGTGGTTGGCTATTGGCAGGGTTTGACAATGTGTTTGGGATTTTGGAGGTTCATCTGTTGTCCCAGGTGCTTATATAGTTGCTAGTTTTAGTAATTGCAGATAAGCTGCTATGTGTTAGGGTGAATTGTGTTGTTGCCAAATAGATATAAGATCCAGTCAAGTACTTAGGTCAATACTCTTCTAACAGTATTTTCTATACTTCTCTTAGTGCAAAGATTTCATTCCGGACATATTCTGGTGTACTTTCAGGGCACAACTCAGATTACCAATGTATAAGATCATCATTAATTCACCATACCTCATAATCAAGATCTGCAAAGGTAATGAAATAGAAGAGAGGGAAAAAATAGACTCCAAAAGGAAGTATAGAGGGGGCAAAAGAAAGAAGTTCAACTCACATTGTTCCAGCAATTCTGGTGCTAATGTGTGTGTTCTCCTCTTCATCGAGCTTGGCCAAACCAAAGTCAGAGATCTTAGGGTTAAGGTCTCTGCCAAGCAACACATTAGTAGATTTGATGTCTCTATGAACAATTTTCAAAGTTGATTCCTCATGCAAGAAAGCTAGGCCTTTTGCTATACCAACACATATTTTTTGTCTTGCAAGCCAGTCCAATTTTAACCGGCTATCTGTAGGACCTGAAATTGATGTCCAAAACCCAATCAATGAAATTCATGATTAGTGTCTATCCTCATTATTTTATTATCAACATAAAATGCATGGTAAGGTATAAAATATTAGCTTACCAAACAAAGCACGTGCAAGGCTATTGTTTTCCATGTACTCATATACCAACAATAATTGTTTTCCTTCAATACAACATCCATACAGTCTAACAAGATTTGGATGTTGTAAACCAGATATCATGCCTATTTCATTCACAAATTCACGGCTTCCTTGCCTTGATTTTGATGAAAGTTGCTTAACCGCAATTACAGTACCATCAGATAGTATACCCTGCATCAAGAATTAAAAACTATACTTTTTCAGGAATGTATTTTATTGTGTAACCCTTCAAATGTCTATCGATAAGGAGAATAAGAATAAATGGATGAGAAGAAAAATCATTCTAGAATAGAAAAAGAGTTGTCAGGTACCTTGTAAACTGATCCAAAACCACCCTCCCCCAGTTTGTTTACAGCATTGAAGTTATTAGTGGCAGCTTTTATTTGTCTATATGTAAAATAACCAGTTTGTAGGTCTAATCCTTTTAACTCTGTCAAAGGCATCAACTAAGATGTCAGAATGCATCTTACAGTATAACAAGAACAATGTTTAACCAAAAAAAAAAAAAAGAATCTTAAAGAGGATAAGAAAATAAAAGACTTCTGGATAGCACTATATTGTAGCAAAAGTTGTGCAAGGGGACGCCTTTGGGGGGGGGGGGGGGGGTGAGGGAGGGGGGTGAAGGAGAAATATATGAAGTATGAACAAGTAGAGGAAACCATAAATTTTTAGATTTTATCTTTTTCCTCTTTCTCAATTACAAGTACTTTATTGGGAATCAAAAAATTAAATGGAAAGGTGAAATATTCCATTCATTTATCATAGAATGAGATGGCTTTATACTTGTCACAAGATCATTTTGCAACTAAAATAAGAATATTAAACAAACAAACCAAATTTCATGCGACTTTGAAGACAAGTTGAGAGTGAAATCTTTCAAAATAATACTTTCTTTATCATAAACTTGGTTTATAAAAACCTTTAGACATCACTCGACTACAAAGAACTTAAGCCAAAAACACATTATTCATTTGAAAATTTACTTTATGCAGATTTTTAAAAAAAAAATAAGCAATGATAAAGGCTTTTTTTTCTTTTCTTTTTTTCATGATTCCATGGGCTCATTAACATCAAAATTGGAACTAAATGACCCAAATCATCATGCATCATCCCAAAGAAAATATCATACACTCTGTTTCTTTTTAAAATGTACTTTGGAATGCTGATCATCTAGGGAAAGATAAAGAAAAATAAAATTTTTCATTTTCTATACATTGTTCCAACTTCCTGCCATAGTAGGAGATAGTGAATACTGTCCTCTATAATTTCCACATAAGATTTGCACAGATTACCATTTTCCCTTGATTTCCTCCCTCCCAAACAACCTTTCCACCAAAGAATGCCCAAAATCATAAAAATGAGGAGTAGCACTACAACTACAGCTCCAACCACAATGGATATCTTCATCTTGCCATCATCAGGGAGACTGAAATCTACAGAAAATAAAAATAACTAAGGACAGTAATTTTAAGACTGCATTGTGAAATATATTTAGCATCATACAGAAAATCCAAAGCAAGATAGCAACAGATGGTTAAAAGAAAAATAAATTTTTTGTAGTCTTCCATCTAAATGTACTTCAACATGGTTTTGAGTCTTTCATCTAAATGCAGATACCTATGGATTTCTAGATCCACTAAAATTCTATGATTCCACAGTTCATCAATCTAATCTGAGTATGGTAAAAATTGGACAACAACAAGATTCTCAATCGCCAATACAATTACCAGCTTCCACAGAGATAGCTGATATGAGGGGACCATATGTTCCTCTCGTTGGGGCAGCTGTTGTTCCTTTCCCAGCCCAAAAAAAGCGAATCTTCAAAACTTTATTTGTTACATTTGCTTTATATTCCCTAACAACTGCTTTATCAACCCCTGGTGCAGCATTTTCAATATCAAAATCTTTCAACACCAGTTTTTCCTGCAGCAAATTAACTCAATTAACTCCTTTACTATAATATACAAATAGAAATAAATTTGACAGAATACCTGCACATATATATCAAATATCCGCCTTCCAAGACTGTAAAAAGATCTATTGTCTCTAATTACTATCTCCGCAAAGTGAAGTTTCAAATTATAAGGTCCGTTTGCTAGGCAGCGGGCATAGTATGTGATTGAAAGAGGAGACAGGCGTGCACTAGTGTATAGTTCAGACTCATTCATTTTGAGTATGGATACATTATTTGCTATATAGTCATTTGCGCTGGTGTTTAGATCCCAAAATCTTCCAGAGCTACTGAATCCCCAATACTCCCTCACACGAACATATTTCGCTGCACCAGCTGGGTCAACATCCGCTTCATACTTAATGTTTCCAATTGTGGTTGCTTTCCCACCACAATTTATATGCACTGAATACCAATCTACATAGAAGCAGTACCAAATCAAATACAAGCAGACATAATAGAACAGCAATGAAATTTCCATGTTATTGTTAAATAATTTATGTATTTGTCATGTACAAGATGAAATATTTAACTAAACTCTTTTCTTCATTTTGGAAGGAAATTACAAAAGAGGAATGCCTGACTAGACATTTGAAGCATATAACTTATCATAATTTGATTTGAATTGATATATTCATATATGAATATTACCTTTCGAACATGGAGATTCATCCAGGCACTCACGAAGTGTTCTTAATTAATGAAGTAGATAAAGAATGTCAGTTATCCCAAATAAATTGGAAAAAAAAAAAAGTAGTGGTTCTTCGTAAAAGATTACAAATTTGAAGCTTACAACTTGTCCCTTCCAGAAAAGCTTTTGAAGAAATTTCTGATGCAAAGGAAAAATCAGTTAGTTTCAAAAAAGGTTATGAAGAGCAAAATGTGTAAACCTCAAGAAGGCAGACTTACATGTTATCTGTACAGGTTGGTGCAGAGCCCTCTGACAAATTATTGTAAGAAAGATCTATTTGGCTGCACAAAAAGCAAGATTATTATATTGTACATCCCTATAACACCTGACAAAAACAACAAAGTACTTTTTAAGAGTATTTTGCTAAAATTGTTAAAACTTTAAACTATTCATGGTGAAAAGTGTTAATATATTATGGTCCAAGAGATCAAAACCTATTGTAGGCATATATTAGTTTAGAATTCTCTACTTTATGATCCATAAACCAGTTCAAGTCCACCACCTGAATCACCAAGTTTGAGAGCAGTGTCCAAGTTTATGTATATAGTATCATGCTAAATTGGTAATAGACTAATAACTTTAAAAACATCTTTCTCTAGACTCACAAGTCAATGCAAAATTGAAGTAGAATTTAAGATGAAAACTCATACTATTTACTATCTCTGCTCGTGATCCAGTCCGGAACAGACCCAGTGAGCAAGTTGCTTGTCAGACTCCTATTTAGTAAAAAAAGAAAAAAAACAATATCACCAACTAAACAAATATAGCATGACTAAGTTTGGCCACCTATAATTTTCAGTAGCTTATTTGCTAAAAGGTGGGAAAAAATATGTTAGCTTATTACCAAAATAAAAAAGTTTATTTGGTAAAAGATGGGACAAAAAATGGATTTATGCAAATATTTTGGCTAAACTAAGAGGATGCCAAACAGGCACGTAGTGTATATAAGCTCATAGTTGCACTAACCAATAAAGAAAAAAAAATGTTATGTTTTCCAAAGACAATTGAACTCAAACAATATGGCTTTGTGTTTTACCATAATATAGTGCACCGTTTAACCTATTCTAAAAGAAATGGAGAGTGTTCTAGTTTTAGGTGTATACAGAGGGAAGTTCGTTGCAAATTCACCCATGGATGTTGGCCAAAAGCCAAACCTTGCTACATATGGTTATGCGATTTAATTGCCTTATTGTTTATTTGAATTTACCCTACAATTGAACTAGGGTAAGGGTTTTGTTGTGAAGATTACAAGTATGTTAATTTTGTTAGACCACCAAAGTATGGAATTATTCCATCCAATCTGTTGAAGCTGAGATCTCTGCAAGGAAAAAAAAAAGGTTTTATAACTATAAATCTGAACTGAATATAGAAAAAGTTATAACACAAAATGTCAATCACTAAAAGAATGCAAGTTAAAATTAAGAACACAACATATTATAACAACTAATTGATTTAGAAACTCATTAATCAGTTGAGATAATTATGAGCTCTGTTACCACCAATTCCCTCAAATAATACCCATTTTAGCTTAAGTTTCTATTCTAATTTTTATTGAAATAAATATGTGCTCTAAGTTCTAGATTATAAAGTGTGGCCCAAAGTTTAAGTCCGTAAATTTCTATATATTAATATCTAGTTATTATATTTTAAGAGCATTGTAATTCAGCTGACATCTCTTAACATTTCCATACGAAGCCATCCAAGATTTAACTTCTCACTCTCTTACTATAATTATCAAATTTTTAAAAAATATATTTTTTTAGAAAAAAAAAAAAAAAAATCAAACCATCATATGTACATATATATATATATATATATGAAAATTCTTCTCTCACACTCCTTATACACTCATCGTACACACTCTCTAGGTTAAGGGTTTTACTTGATTATTGGGTTTTTCTTCGGATTTTATTTCTGGTTTTGTCTTTTATATATATAATAATAATTGACCATGTTCTATTCAAATGTCCAATCATCCGGGGGCAGCAGTTCACTCATTTTCCATTAAGAAAGGCTAAAAGTAAGAGGGTTAAGGAGAAATGACAATAGCACTATACAAGGTTTGAAGTTGGGTCATGTTCAATATAGATGTAGAAATTGGTCCAGAGATATTACAGCTCTTCAACATTCTGCAATGTAAATAAACTTCTGGTGAGCAAAACTGTGGTAAATTTTGTTTTCATTCCACTCTATAGGATTGTTCAACAAAAGAATGACTTACAATCTTTTCATTTGTGTGTTGCTTCCTAAGTTTGGAAATTTTGAATCCCCTCCAATTAAGTCACTGATCCTTCTACATAGAGTCGAACCATCAATAACTGTTAGCTCTCAGCATTAAATTTCATTAATTAAAACATCACGTTAGCATATCCTAGAGATTAAGTTAAGAATTGTTATCTTGAAAGGCAAAACTCACAGCTCAGTTAAGTTATTCAAGATAGAAATGCTAGAAGGAATTGGCCCCTCAAAACCACTAGCTTGGATCTCTCTGTTAACAACACAATTCAAATGGATTTAGATCATACCTGAAACCTTTTACTTTAAAGATATTTCGATAGGGATGTAAGAAAAAGCACATACAATTTCTCAAGTAGTTTCCAACTTCGGAAAAAGTTAGGCATTCTTCCAGTGAAGTTGTTACTACTAATTCTACTGCATGTATCCCAAAACAAAAACATTATTGAACAAAATAAAAATAAGAAGACTTCTACAGTCACAAAAATGACTAAAATTTTTTTCAAGGAAAATCTTAAAAGTACTATCAGCCACAGAAAAGTTTTCAACCACTTACAGTTCCGTTAATTTGGTCAAGTTAGTTAGGGCAACCGGCAACTCTCCTGAGAGATTGTTTGCACTAAGAATGCTACAGTCACCAAAATTAAAGTTAAGGTCATTTCATGTGTTCAGGATTAAGCAAATCAATGACAATTTAGAAATGACAAATCAAAATTTATTTGAAAAATTAAGGGAAAAAACACAAAGAAACTCACAGATTCTCCAAGTTAACCAAATTTCCAAGCTCAAAGGGAACCATTCCTGAAAACAGATTGTTCTCTATATTCCTGATTGTATAATATATTCTTAAATATTAAAGCCAGTTAGACCAAATGGAAGTATGACATAATTTACAGTCTATATGATGAGTGATGATAGAAATACTACAATTTTTTCTACGTAGAGCTCACAATCTGATACGTCACCAATCACCAATAAAAAATTCAACATTTATTCATTAGGTGATTGAAGTCCACCAATCACTTTTATTGCCATGTCAGTTTTGTAAGTTTTATGTTGTTAAATTGATAGTAACTTAAGCATTTTTCAGAAAGAATAATAAAATAAGAGCATACATATATCTAAGTGTGGTAATGCGTCCCAAGAAGCTTGGAATTGGTCCTGATAAGTTGTTCACAGTGAGGGACCTGTAGCAAATTCATTTAATTAAATAAGAATGAGCCTTTAATGGCTAATCTTGGACATGAATTAAGGGATCACTTACAAAAATTCCAACTTTGTAGAAGCCCATTCTTGGGGTATGTTACCACCAAGGAAGTTACGAGTGAGATCACTATAATCAAGAGGAAATTGTGCAATTATGTGGTTAAATCAATTATGGAAGTGGTAATTAGTAAAACAAATAATGGGTACTCTTTCTTACAGGGACTTCAGGTAGGGTAGCTTCACTAGAGATCGTGGAAGGACACCGGCAAGATCCTGCCCTTTAAGAAACCTGTGTGACAAGGATATTTTGAATTGTTTAGAATAAAGTGGGAGAGAAAAAGAGAGAAAGTATTAATAAAATTTTGGGATAAGATCTCTTATTAATGCTCTATTTCCTGCTCATTTTTAAAAAATTAAATAAATATTATGTGCTATACATCCAACTAAAAATTTGAAGGAATTGAAGATTCAATTGGAGTGGAGAGATCATTTTCCTAAAATTTTAAAGAACAATATTTATTACATACAAACTATTATACACACTTTTACACACACTCCAAAAGCAATGGAAAAAATTCCGAAATAGGAGGTTGTAGCATTTTTTTTTTTTTTTTTTTTTTTTTGAGAAGATGAAAATCGTGACTTTAATTTCAATTGAATAAAACAAACTCTACATATTGTATAATTTCTCAAGCAATACAATAAGACCGGTATATAGTGGTGGTGGCAATTTTTACCTAAAACTATTAACTCACCCATGATCCACTTAATTTGGTTAAGTTTTGACCCAACCAAATTAAATATTTGGGTTGAATGAACAAGACCCAAAAGGGTAATTCAATTAAATAAGTCTTAGTAGGTAAGCCAACTGGGTATCCATCTAAAATTTAAAATTTAAATATAAAAATAAAAATTAAAAAAAATTAAAATTTAAAATTTAAAATTTAATGAAGGAAGAAGCTACGGTAAACCCTAATAAGCTAAACCAGCTGCCACTTCTTCCATCTAATGAGGAGAAAATTTTCACACTGCAGTTTGTTCTTATGATTGATTAGCAAAATATAAGTTTAACTTTTACTTACAATGCAACGACGTGGCATACATTATTAGGGTAGGAGCAATTGCAAATGAGAGAATTGTTGTACAGTGGCCTCGAATCCAATTTTGGCGTTAACCAACTTGACTCATTTATGCATGGGTCCACCACATTGGTCTTCCAGTCTTTCTTTCCCAATTGTTCAGCTATTTCACCAAGGGCTTTCACTGCATGATAAATCAAACTTAATCAATTTCCTTTTAACCTTTTACCTTTTTCGTTGGCTTTTTTAGATTTAATACAATCAATAGAATTCAAATTCCTTAACCAAGTAATAAATTCAAATAATGTAATATTATGATCATAAAAATCTTAATTAAAGTTTAACTTAAAAATGTTATGTCCACAACATTTTGACAATAAATCTTAAGTGACAAGTTACTATTAATTGTTATGAATGGACAAAAAAGTAATTTAAGTTATGAATTCAAATTAGAACCACAAAAACTTATTACCGTAAAACTTGAACCTTGAGGTGCGCATTAAAAATTTTAAGAAAGGGAAAAAATAAAAACCCAATTGTAATGCCTCATTAATGAATAAGAAATGAGCTGCCTCAAACAAATTAAAAGAATTAAGATCAAAATCTTCAAAGTTTTCTCAAGGTCTTTTCTTCTCCCACATTTTCTTTTGAGCTTTGAGAAATTGAATAAGCAATTGGGCTCTTCATTGGGCCAACTGACTATGGGTATCCTATCTATCTATGTAAAGTACTAAAATGGTTGGGCTAATGAGGTGGCACTAAGTTTGTTAATGCCTTCATTTCAATATAATAGGTTGAGAGGCTTGAATCTCACCTAATACCTTTTAGTGTTTCTAATTTAGCTATTTAGAGAAGCAAGATTAAAACATAATATGGAGGACAAAATTAATTCTAAATTTTATTATTAGTTTAAGAAAAAAATGCCTTAATTTATTAAATGGAAAAAATATTAAAATAATAAATATAAGATAAATGTAACCTATAAATTTTTTTCCCATGCTTGGTTTCAATTGATTTTTTCAAGCCTAGTTTAGAGTTAGTACATGCTTAAACTATTCATTCATAATTTAAGATCACTATAAATAGATATTTCGAACAAGTAAAAAATACAAATAATCAATATATAGTCATTCTCTTATGAAGTTTAAACTTTAAAGATTCGTATAAATATAAGATATTCACACAAATTACCTGAATACTTAAAAAATAAAATTAAAAATAAATTAACTTAGAAGTATATATATTTGAAAATTTTAAAATATTCTATGTAGGCCTTGACTTTCTAAAGATGATGCATGAGTTTTTATTTTTTATTTTTTGATTAACTTAAAAGTATTAATATTTATTCTTTCTGTCTAAGATTTCATTTTGCTGAAGTATCAAAATATGGGTTGATTGCAAAAGACTTTAAAAAGTATATAATATTATTAAAGAACTATAAAATTCAACACATTAGTTAGAAAATGTTGTGATAATATGTTATGATTTGAAGGTTACATATAAGAATATTTTCTTTGATTACAATAGGAGAGTTAAGTTATTTTTACAATTTTAGATTATTATTTTCTTGGCGCGATGGTCACTCTACAAATATAAGTACTTATGGGGTGTGAGGAGTAACGGTTGGGGTTCAAATCTCCAGGAGAGAGCTCCACACACATATACACTTCGATTAGGTTAAAGTAAGTTACAGTGTTGATCTGGGCTTTTGGTCACTATAATTGATTGAGTTTGGTTTGGGTTTTTAGTTGGGTTGATCATAGTGATATTTGGTTTGGTGCCAATAGTGTTGTTTTCAGCTGTGGATGATCTACTAGTGGGTTTTTGGTTGGGTTAATCGTAGTAAGTTTTTGATTGGGTGTCGATGGATCGTGATGGTTTTGGGTTTCGATGGTGCGTAGGTGATGTGAACTAGGGGGTGATCATTGTGGTTTCAGTGGTTGCTATAGGCTATGGATGATTCTAGTAGTGTCATGGGTTATAGGAAAATGAATTTATATTGGGTTGTATACTTTTATGTTAAATTAGAAGATGTGATGTATGGTTTATTGTTAAGTGATGTGTTAAAATAAATAAAACAACCTTTTGATGTGCTAATTAGAGGGTCCGTTTGGGAACCGCCTATTTTGCTAAAAGTGAAAACTTTTTGCTAAAAATATGTAGAGATAAAAAGTTGAGTTTTGGAGCAATGAGACTCACTTTAAGAGAAAAATAAGGTAAAAAATAAAATAAACTAACTTTTTCTCAAATCCTAAACACAACCTAAGTACTAAATTTTTTAGCATCCCAAATGTGAATACTCTTATCCCCAAAAGATTTGAAAATCACGCAAAAGTAAAATCACACGTGCAGCATATATGAAGACAAATCAATCACCGTCCATACCAAAGTTGGTGATGAAGGAAAGATTTGAATCCCGTTCCGGTTTTATAGTTAAGTGTGTTTTTTTTTTTTTTTTTCAATAACACGTTCTATAGTTAAGCTAGTGCAAAAGAGAGTGAGATTGAGAATTAAAAATTTTAATTTTCAATCTTAACCTTAGGTGAGAAAAGTTGAAAAATTAAAAATTAAAATTAAACTCTGATACTCTCAATCATTGAAAAATTATTGCATCTCCCGGGGATAATATATCATGTTTGAAAAAGAAAAATGTATGTATATTTCATTATTATTATTTTTCCATATAACTGTCTTTCTCATATCCACGACCAATTCCCTGGCCAACCAAATTTTGGTGGGTTTGTAAGGTTTTTAAAACTATATATTTGTTTTAGATTAAAATTGTGCGCTGTTTAACTTTTCTCAAAAAACAAAAAAAACAAAACAAAATTTGATGTGACAGAAAATTATTAGAGGTTTTCTAAGCTTCCTTATAGAACCCTTTTCTATTTTTTTAAAGAAACAAACACACACTGACACACATGCATCTATATAGAACTTAAACTAATAAAGTAATCAAATAACAATAATCAATCGGAGCAATATATTGGATATCAACTATACTGTTTTCGCCTACTCCTAATGTTTACGATTTTTGTTGAACACAGTTGAATGTATAGATGTCCAGTTTGAAAGAACAGGTTTGATCCTATATATGAATTAAAAATATACAGAAATATATATATATATATATATATATATATATATATATATATAGATAGATAGAAAGCAGAGCAAAGAATGTCCTGACCTTCGTCACTATGAGTTGTCCCTGTTCTAGGTTGTGTTGCCAAGCACATAAGTAACAAGAACACTATAAAGCTAATGTAAGGAATATCAAAGCCAAAAGGAAAAGGTAGTTGTAGTGAAGCATAAGGAAGTAGCAGTGAAGCAACTTGGAGATCCAACTAAGGAATCATTGCAGAACAAGTAGAGTTGAAGTCATCCAAGCAATTTGAACAAGAACAGCCTTCAGGGACTCAAGCTTCGAATTGCCAAGTGAAGAAAATGAATTTACTGCATAAACGGCAGTGTAGCATTTGTTCTGTAAATGAAACTTGTACTTAACGACCTGTAGTTTAGCTTTTAGAGTTAGTTAGCTTTATTTCACACGTGTAGTAGTTAGTTATTATTGTGCCAGCTAGGATTAGTTGTTAAGTCAGTTACAAATTATGTATTTTAGCTTTGTATATATAGTTTTCATCATCGATCAATGAAATCAAGAAATCAGTTTTACCAAATTGGTATTTCTCATATGGTATCAAAGCAACACTCTAGAAGTTTCTAAAATTCTAGGGTTCTTCCAATTTGGGATTTCTCTACTGATTTCCTCCTCTTCTTCTTCAATTTTCCTTCTTCTGACACCATTGTTGACCTCTGCAAAGCTTCTTTAAGCTCTTCAATGGCTAGTGCAACTGCTAACACTTCATCAGAGACTTCATCTCCACCACAAGATTCATACAATCCTAATGACCCTCTATTCTTGCATCATGAAGAAAATCCTAGTGCTATGCTCACTTCTCAACCTTTGATTGGAGGTGAGAATTATCCTGCTTGGGCAACATCTTTAAGGAAATCACTCATTTCCAAGAACAAGTTAGGATTCATAGATGGTTCTTTAACCATTTCATCACCATTGGTGGATTCGCCTTCAGCTATCCAAGCTTGGATCCGAGCAAACAATATGGTGGGAACTTGGATCATCAATTCAGTTTCTCCCAAAATCCAAGCAAGTATCATATACAGAGAGACAGTCCTAGAGATTTGGACTAATCTCAAAGATACTTTTTGCCAACGCAATGGACCTAAGGTGTTCAATTTACAGAAGCACATAGGTAAACTTCACCAAGGAGAACAATCAATCACTAACTATTTCACTCAGTTGTGCTATAGGATTAGCTACAGAATTTCAGTCCCTTTCCTTTGTGTACATGTGGAAAGTGTGTCTGTGGCATCAATCAAAGACTTGCAAATCTTCAAGCAAAGGAGGTAATGATGAAGTTCCTCATGGGACTCAGTGATTCTTTCTCTCAAGTGAAGACTCAGATACTTCTAATGGATCCACTCCCTTCAATTAACAAAGCATACTCCTTGTTTATTCAAGAAGAGATGCAAAGGTTTTTGGGTAGCTCACTAAGGATTGAATCAACTGCCTTAGCCACCAAATCACAGAATTTTACTACTTCTAGTCACAATGGTAAAGGCAAGGAGAGACCTTTGTGCACTCACTGTGGAAAATTGGGGCATACAATGGATAAATGTTACAAATTGCATGGTTTTCCCCCAGGTTTTAAGTTTAAGAACAATAAGAATGCCTCAGCTCATCAAGTTTCATCAAATCTTGAGCTAGTTCAAGGCAATGTTCCTCTTACCGCAGCAAATTTCAATTTAGCTACTGCCACCTCTCATGCTCCAACCTTTACTCATGATCAATATCAGCAACTTCTTACCTTGATTGATTCATGCTCCACTCAGTAAGTTCCAAAATTCCAGAACCTCATGTGGCCAATGTAGTGGCTTTCCCATCAAATACAGTTGCAAGTACCTCAATCAACTTTACACAATCAGTATTTTATGCTAAAATTGTTAATAGAAAAGCTTATGGAGTTAAAACATGGGTGATAGACATTGGTGCTAATGATCACATAGTTTGTTCCATGCATTTGTTAACCTCTTATACTAAAATTTCACATACTATGGTTGAATTGCCTAATGGGGAAGCTGTTGTTGTAACTCACATTGGAACTATACAACTTTCATAATATATTACTCTTACAAATGTCCTTTGTGTACCCTTTTTCACCTTCAATCTCTTGTCTTTTAGTGCATTAACTAAATCACAGCCTTTGTGTGTTGTTTTTCTATCCAAATTTTGCTTCATACAGGACCTTACCTGTTGGAGAATGATTGGAATGGGCCAATTGCATGATGGTTTATACTTGTTACAAGATTCAAGCTTACCTCAGGCCACTACATCCCTTACTGATTTTCTCTCCAAGCAAAACTTCAAATCTTTCACTGGTTTTTGTTCATCTAATCTTCAAAATAATCTGTTTTCTCTTTGGCATTCAAGACTAGGACACCCTTCTAATGTAAAAATTCATTCCCTAAGTCACGTTTTACCTTTTCTTCAAAATTGTTGAAATAAATCTTGTACTGTTTGCTCTTTGGCAAAACAAAAGAGGCTTTCTTTCCCTTTTAATAATAAAAGATCTTCTCATTCTTTTAATCTTGTGCATATGGATGTTTAGGGACCCTTTTCTGTTTTAACCTATGATGGTCATAGATTCTTTCTCACTATTGTTGATGATGCTTCTAGGGCAACTTGGGTTTTCCTTTTAAAGGCTAAATCAGATGTTAGAACCATTATTGTTTCCTTTTACAATATGGTCCTAACTCAATTTGGCACTAAAATTAAGACTATAAGATCTGATAATGCCCTTGAGTTTAATATGCCTGATTTTTATAGTTCAAATGACATTATTCAATAGCAAAGCTGTGTTTATTCTCCACAACAAAACTTGGTTGTGAAGAGAAAGCAGCAGCACATCCTTGCCACTGTTAGGGTATTACAAATACAATCTATTGTGCCTTTGACTTTTTGGGGTGATTGAGTCCTCACAACAATCTATTTGATAAATAGGCTTCCCTCACCACTTCTAAACAACAAAACCCCTTTTGAGCTTCTTTTCAATGTTGTTCCATCTTATTCTCACCTAAAAACCTTTGGTTGTCTTTGCTATGCCACTAATACCAATCCTAACAAGCATAAGTTCTCTCTTAGAGCTAGAAAATCTATTTTCCTAGGCTATCCTTTCAATATCAAAGGATATAAACTCTTTGATATTGAATCTCATTCTGTTTTTATCTCTAGGGATGTAGTATTTCATGAAACTGTTTTTCCCTTTTCAAAAGGTACAACTATTGATTCCAGTGACTTGATTCCTTTGCCTATCATTCCTTCCATTCCTTCACCTAGTTTTTCTAATTTTCCTTTATCCACTACCAATCCATCCCCAGTTTCTGATGACACTATTATTCAAGTCCATCAGCCTCTAATGAGGACATTCTATAATTTCCTGATGCATTTGATACATTTGATACCCTTCTTGTATCTGCTGCATATGATACTTCTAGTCACTTCTCTGATGCATCTCATACTGATTTTGTACCTGTAGCTCTGCGAAGATCAACCAGAGCCTTGAAACCACCTTTATACCTTCATATCTCTCTTATGCTCACCTTTCCCCTGTATACAAATCCTTTTGTTGTTCAATTTCCACAATATCATAACCCACTTACCATCATCAAGCAGTTGGCAATCCCAAGTGATAGGTAGCCATGGATGTTGAGATTGCAACATTGGAGGCAAACAATACTTGGACATTAACTTCACTTCCACCAAGGAAGAAGCCTATTGGGTGTAAATAGGTGTATAGGGTGAAGTACAACTCAAATGGGTCTGTTGAGAGGTACAAAGCCAGATTGGTTGCCAAGGGTTTCAGACAAAAAGAAGGTTTGGATTATCTTTAAACCTTCTCCCCTTTGACCAAAATGGTTTTTGTGAAATATGTGCTTGTTGCTGCTGTTGTGAAAGGCTGGTTTCTCAGCCAATTAGATGTGAATAATGCATTTCTCCATGGAGATTTGCATGAGGAGGTTTAAATGTCTCTTCCACCAAGCTTTCATAGCAAAGGGGAGCCATCAAAGTCCCAACTAGTTTGCAAGCTCAACAAATCTCTCTATGGTCTTAAATAGGCATCTAGAAAGTGGTTTTCCAAGTTTTCCATTGCATTGATTGGATTTGGTTTTGTTCAATCCAAGGCAGATTACTCTCTATTCACTAGAAAACAAGGTGATTCCTATATGATAGGCCAAGAATGTATTGACCATTTGTGATAAATTAACCAATTAATTAACCAAGTTAATTAATTAATTCAATTAACATGCAATAAGCATGGTAGCACAAACAAATCACCAACTAAGTTAATATGCAATGGAAAATAAAGTTGACACGGTGATTTGTTTACGAATGGGGAAAACTTCCAAGGCAAAAACCCTACCGGGTGAATTTAAAGTCACCATCCCCGAGAATCCGCTATTATCATAAAAAGCGGTTACAAATTAAAGGAATCCCGGTACCTAATACCAAACTATAGTTGAACCCTTACCCCAATACACAATTGAACTTATTCTATAATGACAATCTCTCCTTTTCAATGCACGGCTCATTGTACTTGACTAACCAATTGATGCACGGATCCAAGTACGTGACTAACCACCAACTTGAGAAGGATGTTGGTTGCAAAGTTCTTCAATTTATCCACACAATGAAGATCATGAAACTCCTTAGTTACAGAACACTACGGCATACAAACGCAGCAGCTTCTTCAAGAGAAAGATGAACTAGGGCAACTTTGTCTCCGATCACAGTATACTTGCAACAACAACTGCAACAACCCCATGACGGCCCTTAAAATAATCCCTATATATGTTTAGGGTTGTGAGAAAAGAAAGTCTAAACACATACACATGGATATGCATGAAATCAGATCTGAAAAATTGATTTTCGTAAATCTAGATAGATAGGTTATCTATCGAGCAGCTATCGAGCATCGAGCTAAAACTACCTTTTAAACTTCAATAGATGCAATCTGTTGAGCTAGCTATCGAGCTTTAAAATACAGCACTTCTTCACTTGTTTCTTGAATAGATTTGCATGGCTTTAACTCTTGATTTGAACAACATGATTCTTGAAGACTTAAACTCATCCTAGATCTACCCAATTACAAGTAAAGTGCGTTTTGTCAAAGGATTAGCCAATTCTAAATGACATATGTTCTTAACATGATTCACATATGTCCTAACACTTTATTGTGTTGTTGGTCTATGTTGATGATGTTTTAGTTGCAAGCAATGACAAAGAGCAGGTTGAAGAGTTTAAAGTCTTGTTAGATCAAAAGTTCAAGTTGAAGGATTTAGGGGACTTAAAGTATTTTCTTGGCTTGGAAGTGGCTACAACAGCAAAGGACATTTCCTTGTGTCAAAGGAAATATGCATTGGAAATATTAGAAGATGCTAGTTTACTTGGATGCAAACCTGCCAAGGTTCCTATAGAGCAAACTTTGAAGCTTAGCAAGTATGAAGGTGAGTAACTTGATGATCCAAGTCAATTTAGGAGTCTTGTAGGTAGGCTGCTATACTTGACTATCACTAGACTAGACATCACCTTTGCAATACACAAGTTGAGCCAATTCATGGCTAAGCCAAGGAAACCTCATCTTGCAGTTGCTTTGAAAGTTCTACATTACTTGAAAAGTGAACCAGGAAAGGGTGTTTTCTTTTCTACAAATTCACAGCTTCATGTTAAAGGCTTTACTAATTCAAATTGGGCATCTTGTCCAGATATAAGGAGGTTAGTTACAAGTTATTGCATCCTCATTGGGAATTCATTGGTTTCTTGGAAGTCAAAGAAACAATCAACTGTCCCAAGGTCTTCAATTGAAGCAGAATATAGAACCATGGCTATGTCAACATGAGAAATTGTACGAATTCTCTATATGTTAAGAGATTTAAAGGTTGATCATGATAAAGAAGCCTTATTGTTTTGTGACAACCAATCAGCTTTGCATATAGGGTCCAACCTAGTGTTTCATGAGAGGACCAAGCATATTAAGATTGATTGCCATGTTGTGAGGGACAAGGTTCTAGCCAAAGTTATCAAATTGATTCATGTAAGAACTCAGTGTCAGCTTGCAGATTTGTTAACCAAAGCTTTAACCTATAAACAATTTTATGAGCTAGTGTGCAAGACGGGACTGATTAATATTTACTCACCCTCAGTCCATCTTGAGGGGGAGTATCAAAGCCAAAAGGAAAAGGTAGTTGCAGTGAAGCATGAGGAAGTTGCAGTGAAGCAACTTGGAGATTCAACAAAGGCAGCTAAGGAATCAATTGCAAAACAAGTAGAGTTGAAGTCATCCAAGAAATTTGAACAAGAATAGCCTTCAGGGACTCAAGCTTCGAGTTGCCAAGTGAAGAAAATGAATTTACTACATAAACGGTAGTGTAGCATTTGTTCTGTAAATGAAACTTGTACTTATCGACTTGTAGGTTAGCTTTTAGAGTTAGTTAGCTTTATTTCACACGTGTAGCAGTTAGTTATTACTGTGCCAGCTAGGATTAGTTGTTAAGTCAATTACAGAGTATGTATTTTAGCTTTGTATATATAGTTTTCATCATCGATCAATGAAATCAAGAAATCAGTTTTACCAAATTGGTATTTCTCACAAGGAAGTCTATATAATGTTTGAACTTGAGCTCATGGGAAAACCCAAAAGCTTGAGCTCAGCTTGGCTTGGCTTGATAAATTAATCAAGCCAAGCTCAAGCTTAACATTAAGCTCAAACTCAAGCTCAAGTCAAGCTTTTTGCTTGGGATCTAACAAAATTGCATTATCAAGTGCTCAAATCTCCAACAATCAAGTAAACAAAAATAAGAAAATAATATACTCATTTGTTCATGCTAACCATAGAGGACTTTACACCTTAGGAAAAGAAAAGCACAGATCCATTCCAAACTACATACCATACTCCACAACCACAATCCACTAATCACAAAGTTAAGTTATTATCAAACGAATTCAACCAACAAGATTTTTCTAAGTTATATAGAAATTTCATAAACAACCATAACTTGGAAATCAAAACGATTTTGCAATATCAAAAAAACTACAGTGCAAACAACTATAAACATATATAGAAAATTTTTAAACATTAAAATTTACCTATGGTGAGAGAAGGCTATGAATGTCTTGGAGGATGGAGGTAGAGAGCGAAGATGGTAGTGATGCCAAATACTACACCGGATCTAGAGCTGTTGTGGGAGCTCTTTGCACACCCACTAGAACCCTTAAATTATGTGGTGATTTGGTAAACACCGGACTCTAGTCTTTGCTAGCATCTAACTCTTCCAAATCTAGGACTTGTTCATTTGTTGCAAAGAGATATGGGGTAGATTTGGTGAAATTTCTTGGCCTCACGAGAGAGAGAGAGAGAGAGAGAGAGATCTTATCAATTCCAACCTTGAGAATTTGGGGAAAAGAAAGAAACTGATGATAAAAGAGAAAAAGATTGAAGCTTCTCAAAGAAGCTTCAGTCTTTCCAAGAGAGGCTAAGAGTTTTAGGCTGCAAACTGCATATGATAGACATAAACTCATTGAGTGACAGCCGAGAATTTCAGTTTGAATGAAACTGAATTGGGTTTTTTTTTGTTTAATGATAGTTTTGGTAGAGAGAACTCAGAGAAGAAACTAAACTAGTAAACTAACTTGGGTTTTTTTTTTTTTTTTGATGGAAAGACCGAAACTAAACCAGTAAACTAACTTTGAATTTTTAACATTTGTTTGATGAGATAACAATTAATCTTTGATCTTCTTGAAATTTTACATGTATGAAGAATATAATAAGAACATGCAATCTAACGGTTAGATTTTTAAAATTCACACTCAATATAGAGATATATGGGGAGTTTGTAGAGTTTCTCTCCAAACTAATTTGGAGAGAAACTTTGTTTCATTTTGTTAGGCCTTTTACTAGGTTTGTAATGTAATTTTTTCCTTTTTTTGCTTTTTCTTAAGGTTTAACTTGTTTGTTTATATGTTTCTCCAAAAAAAAAAAAAAAAAAATACAAAAAAAAAAAAAAAAAAACTTGTTTCTTTATATAATACTGATTTATATATATTTGTACTTACAAAAAAAATTATATACTAAACTATTTTATTTTGACCACCCTATTCAAAAGTTAAATACTTTGGCCTGAGAATCACAAAATTTTAAGTTTTACAAAAATAATAATAATGCTACATTCATAATATTTTCAAAATAATTTCACAACAAATCATATGTGGTAAGTTGTTACTAATTCTAATTTGAGACTAATATTGACATCATTTTTTTACCTGTCAATAACAGTTTTTCACATAAAATTTGTTGTGAAAATATTGTGAACATAACAATATTACAAAAATAATTCTAACTCCTCAAACATAATCTTTAACCCCTTAAAAATTAAAAACAAAGGGCTTAAGTAACAATAATAGAAATGAGTCCAAATAACAACAAAATAACCTAAAC